>QVAJ01000206.1:403194-437475 GCA_003546035.1 Mixornis gularis
GGCCGGGATGGGGGCACATCATCCCCTCGATTGGTTTGGGAGTTACCGAGTCAGGGGGGCCTTTTGTGAAAGCTTGGGCCTAAGCAGGCCGGGCCGTCCCGGCCCCCTTTAAAGGAAACAGCTAGGATTGTTTTATTTTTTTTTTTGAAGGTGGAAGGAAGAGAGAGTGATTTTAGGTTTTTTTTTAACTTCTAAAGCTGTGTGACCCAGAGGTGTATCCCTGCATGCAATTGGTTATTTTGGTTGTTCGTTTAAAGGAGATTATTAATTGTACTTTACTGTTTGTGCTAAACTAACACAGCCCCAAAGGGATATTCCATACCAAATGACATCATGCTCAGTATATAAAGTTAGGGGGAGAAGGACGAAAGGTGGACATTTGTAGTGATGGTGTTTGTCTTCTCAAATCACTGTTACCTGTGACTGGAGTCCCTACTGTGCTGGAGATGGCTAAACACCTGCCTGCCCATGGGAAGTAATGAATTATGTCCTTGTTTTGCTCCACTTGTGCACACAGCTTTTGCTTTCCCTATTAAAGTGTCTTTGTCTTAACCCATGAGTTTTCCAGCTTTTACCCTTCCAGTTCTCTCCCTGTTCCTGGTGGTGGGGGAGTGAGCGAGCGAGTGGCTGCATAGAGCTTGGCTGTTAGCTGTGGTTAAACCACAACACCAGGGGTGAAATCCGTAACACTATCACTGAAGTAGTGTTAATGGAATCTGTGCTGGGGTAAATTGGAGAATATGCCCATCCAATGTGCTAAAATGTATAAAGTTCCTGTCCGTTCCAGGGAAACTATGTGGAGGTAGGGAAAAAAATAAGATGGAAGGAAAACAGCATGAGTCAGAAAGAGAGTGTGAGTCGGTATTACTGACTGAACTGTTCATCAGTTGGGTATCTTGCTGTAAAAATTGGTTTGTGATGTTTTGGGAATAGAAGAGGAAATGTGCTTATTCTGAGCCTCCTTATAGTAATACCAGCAAAGATAGCCAAGTGGCTTCTGAGTCAGTGTGCTCCTTTCTTCTGACTGTTCTGGTATCAAGTTATGAATCTGGGTTGAAATCAATCCTTCTGGTTAAGTTCCTCTGCTGCAGAATGYAGGAAAACAGTAGAAAATATAAGTSAAGAGTAATGAAACRGGAATRAGGAATTCTCTGGTAGAGAATATGATTCACTTATCAGAAATAACAGTTTGAGAAAACTAGCTTCCCAAGTTTTATATCTGAAGTGGCAGAGTGACTTCATAAGCATGCTTGATGCAGGAAACAGTAAATACAATAACTTAAGGAATACTCTTTGCATTGTCTGYAGACTTTGATCTCATATAGGCAGCGTCAGGGTAACTAGTCTGTAACAGAGGGAAAAAATGTGATAGCCAGGCACTGGAGCAATCTGCTGCTTACCCATTTAACTGGGAAAACATAGTTTTGTCATAATGCCAGGTTGTTTAAGGACCCTCATTTATGGAACCATTTTGCAAATACTGATACATACTGTGGTGATGCTCTAGCTCCTGGTATGATGGGATTTGGGAGCCTGATGGCAAACCGTCCATATGAACAGCTAAAATGCTATCATGTCCATGGGTGCGTTAAATGAAATAAAGATTTGATTTTCCATCCAGGGGAAGTTCCAGCAGTTTCTTATTGCAGGGTAGGAAGTGTGCAGATTTAAAACATACAAGTAAAGAAAATGTATTTCTGTTCACTAAGATGTGRCTTAGTAAAGCAGTTGGAAACAAAACACTGCCCTAATACCTYGATCCTTGTCTTCGGAAAAGTGCTACAGTGGTAGAGTGTTGTAACACTATTTCTCTGCTGTTGCTTCTCACATGAGAAGCACACACTTTTGAGGCTGARCACAAATATTTTGAAACTAAGTGTATTACAGCAGTTATCAGTTGTTAAATTACCTGCAGTTACCAGTGATATGCCTTCCCCCAGATGTTTTATGAGCTGTGTGGTTCTTACATGTCTTGCTTGCARTTTTCTTCCCTCTGCTGACTTCAGATGACTGTTCATATTCTCCATACTCTGTGTAACAGAACATTGCCTCATATAGGGTTTTTCTTTTCTTATAGTTGAGAGAGCTCTTGGCCCACCACAGAGTTAGTAATCATGACTGCAAAGGGGAAAGGACCAAAAGGGCCATTTGTCCTCTGTAATTTTGAAGATTCCACTCACCTTAGTATGGACCCTGCCATTTGTATGGGAAGAGACTTGGARCAGGCCACTGCTTCAGTGCTAGTCACAAAATAATTGTAGTGTGCAAGTACGAAAAAATAAAAACTCATTCTTGTTATGAAGTTATGAACTTCTGTTACTGATATGGCAGTGTTTTATTTTGCCACTAAAGACAACCAATTGTCTTTAGTGCCAATTTGGTACTTAAAGGAAGGAAAATTTCCCTCCCCCACTCTCCTCCCACACTTTTTTTTACCTTCTTGAAAAACTTYTGAAAGTAACTAACTCATTCTTCCTAGCAGGAAAGGCAGAGCAAACGAAATGAGTAATCTAAMTAGGCATGGACCAAGTGAAAGTTTTTTTAAACACAAATGTGAAAAGAAGRCTTAGAAGCATGGGAACACACAGGGGGTAGGTAGGGATGATGTGTTAACTCAGGTCCTTGTTTGTGTACTAGGAAGAAAATCAGCCTTTACATCTAGCTAAAAATACTTAYTTGGCATTTTTTTTGCTAGTGAATGGTATTCCTGCAGTTAGCTAATAAAATTGAATGGTTTTAAAAAAAAAAATTTGGTCTTTATAAGTAAGTCTTTTTTATATTTTTAACACTGTTCTTTGGAGAGTAAAAAAAACCCTCGTCTAGTCATATTTTCATGTCCATGTCTCTCTTTGTTTTGTGTGTGTGTTACTGTTAGATTTAGAGCAGCTGCACTCCTCTGTTGTTCTCTTCTTAAATTCCTCCTTTAGGGTTCTTCTCTTCTGGTCAGTACTTAAATATTTATCTCATTGACATGATCTGTTGCTTACCACTGCTTACCACTTAACCTTACTTGGAGAAAGCCCATTATCTAGTTTAAACCTGTTGTTTTAAARCTGTAGAGTGATTATCTTTTCCAGATCCAGCTGTGCACATTGATGGCTGTGTAGCTTCTAGCTGTGTGTCACTACCGTGATTGTCAGTTTGTCCCCATTTTGGCCCACAGAATAATTTGTGAGTGCTCCTGGGTATTTCAGGCAGAACTGGCCGAAGAATGGATTTGTTGAGATGGCTTCTTCTTAAGCAAGTGCAATTGCTTTTACTTGAAGTGAATTACGACAAACAAAAGCTATTGGCATATCTACAGGTTTTTGACAGGACTATTTGTAGTATACCTGTTTGCTGAATGAACGTCTGTTTACTGCTTTTTTTAATGAAAATATTATCTCATGACCTCTTTTGAGATTCTGATATGAATACAGAGTCTGAAACAGCATTTGTACTGATAGGAAAGATTGAGAGCTTAGACACTGTGATAAATTTTGAGAATTTCTCCGGTAAGAAAGGAGGACAAAGCCATAAACATCACTTAAATAAGCAGAGKGTGCAGCTGTGTAACATAGATATAGTGTTAAGCATATGATTTGGTTTTGAAAAGCTAAATTTTGAAAACAAAATAAAACAAAATCACCACAAAAGACCTTCTGTGTTACATAAGGAAAATACTTTTTTTTTGTGGTTTGTTTTTTTTTTTTGCTGTTTGTATTTACAGTTTGAGTAAACTAAGAATCTGTTTTCTAGGGCATCCAAGATGGATCTCAAGTGTGCTCTGGAAGAATGTTCGATGGCACTGAACTTATTTCTAAATAATAAGTTCTCTGAAGCGCTGGAACTACTTCGTCCATGGTGAGATTCTGTTATTTCCTGAAATTGTTGTAAACAGACGGTATCTAGTACCCGAAGATTAATTTAAAGCCTCTGAGGATAGTAGGTTTAATTTATTCTATTTTATCTGAAAGCATTTCTCCATATTTGGGATTTTTTAATTTATTTTTTGGGTCATTAAAATAATCTCAAAAACTGTTGATGAAGCACTGAATTGTTATGGTAGGATTTATCGTTCAAGCTGTCTTTCCTCACACAGAGGAGAAAAGCTGGGGAGCAAGACCTTATTCAATGCCTCTGATCAAATAATTTGTACAATGAAACTGCTTTTGACAATACAGAAAAGCTGGAACRAAACTCCAGAATACTCTTTTTGTTGTGTTTTATATTATGTTTGAGTCTGGTGTTTATCTTTAAGCTCATTTTTTGATCTTCTAACTAATTCTCCCTGTTCCCCTGTTGTCTTTCCTCCAACTGAGAAAAAAATATGGCAGTGCAGATGTAGGGAATTTAAGAATAGGGAGGGGTTCACAGGTGAAAACCTATTTTATCTCTGACTTTGTGGGGAGGCAGTCTGGGTGGCTGATCTTTAGGACTGGGATCTGAATCCCATCCACTGTTCTTCTCCTGTCTGTGTCTGAAAGGAGCACATGGTATGGAGGGGTGTGTTGGCGAGAGGGATGTGTGGCCCATGTTATTAGAATGGAGTAATGTTCTTGCTCTGCAGTTTGGTGCTAGTAAGAATGGATTAAGGGTGATGTGTTGATACTGTATGAACAAGTTCAAGGACAGCTTTAAATGAAACATGAGAAGGATGACAAGTTATCAAGTGTTTGCTTTTAGTGCTCTGGAGAGCTCAAGTGAGGAAGGTGGTAGGCCAGGGATATTACCTCTTAAAATTAGCTGTAGTTAAACCTAAGCTTCTTGGACAGTGATATTACTAGGTTATATTCTCARGTCTGTTACTTTCCTGCTTAATTCTTCTATCTCTTCACAAATTAATACATGTGCCTCTGCATTTAATTTTGTATTGCAGTGTAAAGTGTTGCTTAAATGCACAAGATTCATGTTTTCCCTAGGTCCAAAGATAGTATGTACCATGCACTTGGATACAGCACTATTTTAGTTATGCAAGCTGCAATGACCTTTGAACAGCAGGATATACAAATGGGAATTTCTACAATGAAAGATGCTTTGCAAACCTGCCAAAGGTAAGCCCAAGCAAGCCCAACCAATAAGCATTCTTTGTGACATACAGTTCTCTGTATGCTTTTAAAGCAGATTCTTGTCTGTATCATAGTGGTCTAAATTTGTAGAGGTGGAGTAAGTTCCACTACACAATTATTACTGGTGAGGATATTTTTCCACATGGTATTGTGGAAACAACAGACTTGTCCTGTCTGGGTATTATTAGCCACTAAAGGTTGGTTCACTGTGTAAACCTACACATAAGCTGACATTTCATGATTGAACTGTCTGAGTTGTTGACAACTGTGACTTCTTGTTTTCCAACACTTTAAAGGCCTGTATTTTGAATTTTCCCTCTCAGCATGAAAACAGTCTTTTTTAAAAAGTTGTTTCCAAAGGTTGAACCAATAGTCCAATACAATTAAGCTTGTATTAAGGTTTCTTCTGAAAACCAAATAAGTCTTTTTATTGTTGTTACAAATGTGTTTAGCTTCCYGTAAAATGAAAGAGCTGTTATTCACATCAGAAATCATCTCAACTGAACATTTTGCCTCTGGTCTTCCTTTGAACAGCCAAAAAAACTTAGAAAATGGGTTGTGAAAGCTAAAGTTTTAACAAACCTCTGACAAAAATAGAAAAGATTTCTGCTTTACTGGTTCTTCATCATATTGTTTAGGCTGTATTTTATCACGATTTAAGAAATTACTGCTAAATATTGGTTTAGACATTTAATATCATCATCTTAGCCATGGCAAAAAAGAAAGGAAACAAGAAAACCTTATCAGATGGCTATCTGAARAAGAGAAGGTGTCAGCAGTTTCTGCATCTTTTTCAGATATGCTGTCAATTTGCAGTTTCATGTTGACTACGTTGTTTAGAGTGTCTGAAGATTAGATGTTCCTCTAGTCTGGACAGCTGCAGTACAGGATTTTATCTCTGCAGGATATAAACTTTAATTCATGAGTACTCTGGTCTTAGTCTGTCACAAAACTCATAAAAATGCAAGGGAAAGGCAATTAAACATTCAACGGTGAATAATTAGCATAACTATGCATACCTTAATTCTTGTAAGCATTATRTTAGTGTGTAGTGTCATAATCTTGTTTTCAGGATCCCAGAATTGTCAATGTGAAGAGTAGTGTAAACAAATGATAAGCTAATGCTTAGTATTTATAATCAGTGACTCCCTGGCTTATGGAGTGCATTCATTTTCTAAATGTAGAATTGTTCTCTAGTTTCTTCATAAAGCTGAGTTGTTTGTAATTTTTTGTCAAAAATTAGTTTTTGGAATTAAAACATGTACAGTTGAGATCTCTTGGAAGTAAACTATGTCATTGTTCTGGCATTTTATCTGGCATAAACCACCATAAAATWCTGAAGCAGTTGAAAGCAGTTCCTTTTCGTTTTTTCATTCTAATTCTGAGTGCAAGTTTAAGAAACAGAAAAAAGCAATTCATAAAACTTCGAAGTCCAGTTCAAGTGTCTTGCCCAGCATCAGTGACATCTGCAGCTGGTGAGTGGCAGTGGGATTGAAGCTGCCTKACATCTAAAGTAGATTAATTGAAACTGCAAGCATGCATTTAATGTTGGATAGGCTTTTTAGCCTAGAGGCCATACAAGTCTTTAGACAACTGAAAGAATTGAAAAGTTGATAAATGATCATTTTGCTAAGAATCTCTGTAAATTTTGGTTAGAAATGATTAAGAATTCCAATAATTAAATTCAGGTTTGTGTTGAAATGTGTGGCTTTCTTTTCTTCCTTGCACAACTTATTTAGATTCAGGAAAAGAAACACAGTGGTGGAATCCTTGTCCAATCTAGTTTCTAAACAGACAGTGGATCAGTTGAGTGAAGGTAAGTGGTTAAATAATACAGTTAAAATAAAAAAGTGAAAAAAGTTCAAAACTACCCCTATCAATGTGTACAAATATGCTTAACTCTGTGACTTGAGTAGTATCTTACAGTAATAAACATGTAAACCGTGTATATAATTTTTTTTTTCCTAATTTGAATGCAAAGCTTCRGTGGAGAATTCAGCCTAATTTTTTTTTGTCTCTGAGCATGCATGAATTAAGAAAGGAATGCCTTTCACAACACATTATAGGACTGAAGGGAAATTCCCTTTTTTTGACTTAAGACAGCTCCCAAAAGTTTAAGAATCATTGATGCAGAGGAGTACATCCTTGTCATTAGTTGCATTGCAATCTGAATATATTAACAAGTTTTGTGCTTGTCTGTTTTGCCTTAAGGTGTTTTGGGAAATGGTATCAGTACATTGTTCATGGCTCTGAAAATGCTGATCTCCTATTTCTGATTCAGGCAGAATCAAGTATGCATTTTTTTCTAACCTGGCACAAGAATCCTCTTTAATACTTGGACACATCAAACTCACCACGTATGCACTGTACATACAGCAGCCTTGTGCATGTGGCTGGTCTTGCAGCATGGGTGCAGAGCAACTCGTGTCATGTGTGTTAAATCAGATGTACTTTAGTGCTGCATGGAGAGAGAAAGTCTGCCTGGGGCTTTCAGTTTGTTAAGCATGACTTGGTGAAAACCTGTTSATAGTGTCTCAGTGGATGTAGGGAAAGCCTGAACCTCTGTAAGGGTTACCATTCATCTACAGAACTTTCTTGTAAGATGTGGAAGGAGGGCTGAAAGACTGAGTTGCTGTGGGCTGTTAAGCTTAGAATCAATGAAGAGTACAGGAGACTGTCTACCAGAATGTCAARTAGCTTTTGCCATAGACTGAGGTCAGCTCTTGACAGTGTTTTGTCTGAGAAGAAGAGAGATAGAAAAATTCTATTGGGATTTGCGTGTTACAGCTACTACTCAGCAGTTATTGAAATGGCAACAGCAGAATTTTGCTTTTTTTTTTCCCCCTTGTCTTGGCAGCATTTTGTTTGTTCCATTGACCCCAAGAAGACAATATTGACAATGACGACAATGACTTTGCTGATCGTAAATAACTTTTCTTTCTTATATAGAGGAAATGCACGCTGAAATCTGCTATGCTGAATGCTTATTACAGAAAGCAGCTCTCACCTTTGTACAGGTAAAGCCAATTTTTGATTTTGTGTGACTGTGTAATGGAGCGATATTAGTACTTGTAAAACATCATTCCAACAATAGATGTGATATTTAAAACCAATTTTTTTGCTGGTGAATGTTATTTCATGGCAGTGATTGAAAGTATGGTAAATCCCGTGCTGCTCAGCGAAGTTCTCTCTTCGTATGAATAACCAAAGACACCAAGGTATCACTCTAAGGTGTACTGCTGTGTTATACAAGGTGGTATGTTTAAATGATTTGCATCACATTGAACAGTGTCCTGTGCCCGTATAAAAATATGTTCCAGTATGAAGACGGGTGTTGTTTGAAACTGCAAGTAATTTTTTGCATGAATAGGTAGAATGTTTTCCAGCTGACATAACTACAGCCAGTACACACATGTAATTTCCAATTCAGTCTTGCTCTCTATGCACATGGTGTCAGGAATAATACAGTAATGGATGTTTATAAAATGGGCGTGGCTTAGCGTTGCTAAGGTAATAATTCAGCTCACAGAAAGATCTGTTATTTTATGCTGTGTGGTGCTATTGAATTTAGGTTGTGGTTCAGGGAGTTCATGCTACAGAGTTTTCAAATTCAGTTTGGAATTTGATTCCTGAAAACAGGAGTTAGTCATACTTTTTTAACATATGTGCGCGTTTCACAAGTATTTATTGAATATATTTTAGATAATCTCTTCCTGTATAAATTATGAGAAAGAAGCAAGGCACATAGATACTAAGGTCAGATTAAATTCCTTTGGGAAATTCTTACAAGCTGTGTGATCCAGTATTTGGCCAGAAGTATCAGGAAATACTATTAATGGAATGCYAGTCTTTCCTATAGCTTGCTTGCTGCTTTAGTAACTACGTGGAAGCAACCTTCTTTATTTTTGTTGGGTGGGTGGAGTCTGTTTTAATGAAAAGAATTTTGAAACAGTTGTTGAAGGAAGTGAGTTAGGACTGTATAAAATAATAAAAAGCCCCTTAGATGTATGTTTTCTCTGAAACACCACATCTGTACTGCTCTTGACTGTAATACCCCACTCTGCTGATTGCTGTGCTGCCCCCTATTTTTTCGTCTTTGGCTGACTGTGATTCCTCTTGGGATAGTGATGATAACAAAAATGTAACCACTCAGAGGGAATAGAATTATTCTACTAAAGCACTTCYATTTGGATGTTCAGACTTGCAGACAAGACAGATGAGGTCTTTTGAAATGGTGATCCTTCTATGGAAGCCCGAATTTCCTTTGGTTGATCGTTCTGAGGCCTTATTTTGGTGCTTTTTCATTTTCCATGTTGTATATCCTGTCCCTAAGTATTTAAATGTGCATTTCTGAAATGCCAGCACTTGTTCTTTTGTGTGAATTCTAGGAAAAAAATTTTCATCCTGTTCAACTGATAATATCATGCTTTTCAGGAATTTAGTTTTGATGACAGGTACATTGTGGCTTTGTTTTGATCTTTCTAGAGGTTAGTAAGCACATAAATTGAAAAATACATGTAGTTACTTTTGATTAGCAATGGAATTTCATCTGTTCGGGGGGGGGGGGGTTTCAGTTTGTCTTCTGCCAGTTTCTGTAGGTGTCCTTGTCTGTGTCAGAATGACATTTCCAAATGTTCTTAACAGTTCCTGCAGCACCATCTGGTGGAGAGCTTTCGTGGTTCAATTAAATTCATTGCAAATTTTGCTAAAAGTAACACTTTGACTCTGCTTTTCACCTCTCTCTTCAGYTTTAAAATTTCTAACATGCACCAAAGAAATGTTTCCCAGACATTAGATCTGGTAACTGAAAAACATTTTCAGTGTTTCCTATGGCATTAACTCATAAATAAATGTAAATGTAGCTGGAGGATTTTTATGTATGTGTTATGCGTAATATGAATGCACAATATTTTACAGTGAAATCATTTTCTTCTAGGATGAAAATATGATCAACTTTATCAAAGGTGGCCTCAAAATTAGGACAAGTTACCAAATATACAAGTAAGCTATTAGAAAACATTAATATAAGCAGTTGGAGTGGCATTAATGCCCCCAAAATAGAAAGGAATATTTTTGTATTAATCATAGTCACTAATAAAAGTTTTATGTCGTGTTTCTCCTTCCCTCCTTTTTTTCTCCATTGCAAGGGAATGTCATCAGGTGCTACAGATGACACAGGGGAACAAAAGCAAAAATGAAACATACTACCAGTTTGAAGGAGGAGTAAAACTTGGAATTGGAGCATTCAACTTGGTATGACTTCTTCCACTACAGAAAGGGCGTTGGGATAATTCTGTAGAACTGTCTTTCTTTGTATATACAGTACTGTAACTGGTTTAACATTTACACATTTTTAAAGTAGAGATACAGGCTTTGGAGGCTTTATGCAATATGAAACCAGCTGCAACTTATGGCATGTGTGATTTCTGGGCTGTTTCTACTAGCTTATTCTGAACTGTTTGATTCTCTGGGAATAACTAATGTATGCATTTCTGAACTGAAAAAGCAGCTGCATCTACCTGTAGCAGGATTTTWAAAGATGCTTACACTGTGGTTACAGAATAGCTGGAGTGACTGTTCAATTCTAACTCCCCAATGTATCTTGTTCTTTTGCTTCAGTGATGTACTCTAGATTCATACAGATAATTATAGTTAGAAGAATGAACAATAGTTTACTGAGTTTTTGTAAAAGAAAATTGCCTTTTCTTTACAATTTGCTACAGTTAGACACCTGTCATGGTAACGGTGAAAGTTGATTTCTTGTCAGTATGTTAATTTCTGTATTGTGCTTGATTAGRGATGTCCAATTTTGAGTATGGTCAGGAGAACTCAGGTCTATCTGCACCAGACTTTAAAATTCAAGCAACTGTGTTCATAAGTGCCCTAACCTCTCCTATTCTTCATGGAGTTTTCTCAGTAGGAGGCYTAACAGAAAAAGTGTCTGATGGGCAGGATGTATTAGGGTGAATGAAGCTTTCTGAAAACTGGCTCTTAAGTAGACCTGCTCCTTAATGCTCATTGAAAAGGTGGTTATGGTATTTGTACATTTGCTGTTGTGTGGGATGTGGAGGATGCAGTGGGAACAACACACCTATAAAYAAAACAGAGGGAACAAAAATGTCTATAATAGAGGGCTAAAGGATTATAGCAGCAACAAGTATTTCTAAAACCGTTATGCTTTCTGATCTGCTAATTCAGTGCTCCTACAGGAAGAATAAATAGAGCTTCCCTGAGACTCTAAATAARATAGAATAGTGGCAAAGGAAGATGACAGTTGTAGGTTTAAAGTAATACTGAAGTAGATAAGACTTTCATTCCAGAAGACCCACAATTTCCAAGCAATTCTGACCAGCTGAAGGTAGAAACTTCTGTCATTATCTAAGGAAACACAGCTGGACTTTGTCTATTTTCATGAGGGTTGGTCATCAGAATTCTGAGCATGCATGTTTACTTTCAAGTTCTTTCATGTTTTACTTTTTTACTAATGTGTAATATCATTTAATGTAGTAGCTGGCCTTTCTGGTTCACATTTATAGCAATCTAACTATTTTTTTGAAGTGTTCGTATTTTTAATTATCCTTTTATTTTTAAATGTATTTCAGATGCTGTCACTTTTACCAGGAAGGATCCTCCGACTTTTAGAATTTATTGGATTTTCTGGCAATAGGGTATTAGATTTGATACTTGCTTTTTCAAATTAATGTTTTCTCAGATAAAAGACTGGATAGATTTAATGTCATATATTCCACACTAGAAGTATAATCTTGATTGTTTATCAGTATTTTAGTGTTGTTAAAAAGATAAATGGGTTAGATGATACAAGCGTAAAAGCACATATGGTGAAACCCCACTCTTTAACAACCATATGAAATGACCAGTGTACTTAAGAGGAGATTTTGCCAGTGCAATTTCCTTTAATTTTGCTGGTCCTTGAGTAGAGGATATCAGCTTTCTTTTCTGGTCGATGTACTCAGAAATTGACATTCCTCTCTCTGAGGGAGAAATCACAGTTCTACRTTTTTCCACCCAAAATCTCAGTCCATTTCTTTGGAAAAAAGAATTTCTGAATATCATGTGTCACCCTGGAATCCAGGTACATCTTTCTCTTGTGGGTGAGAAAAATATTTGTAATTTGCTTTGTTAGTATTTTACAGCTCCTTAAAACTCTTTTTAACTCCCATAAAAAGTAAAAAACCCAAACAAAACTCAAGCAAAAAAACCCTAATAAAATAACCCACAGAATTCAGTACACAACTGAACTTCAGGTTATTAATGCTACAGTCACCATATGGTCTTATTGCTGTTAACTTGTCCACAATATGGTTCTCCTGTTGTAAAATTAGACTTCAGTATAGACCTGTTCATTCTGTTTCTTCCTTTGAAAGGCTTGGTTCATGCTGAAGCTCTTCCAAAATGCACATTTTTCCTTGACTAAAAATGCAATAAAAGCTAAAAGAAAAGGAACAATTTTAAAATATCCTCACTTTTTTGTGTGTGTGTGGTGCTTGAATTCTCCTATAATTCATCAAGTTGCTGTGCAACARAACTGATCTGTTAATATTTGTTTTGAGGCAAAATTATGTTTCTGAGAAGTCACTGTTTTTGGTCAGGGAAGCTCTGAACTCATCTCCACATGCCCCAAGCAGTCAAGCTGTTATGTAGTGGGTTTAAACAGGAGCGTAAGGGAAATCTCATGTGTTAAGAGCTGCATAAGGCTCCATGAATCTGGATCTGTCCTTAGATACTGATGTATCAGCAGAGGTAATATTTTGGTCAGAACCTCAAAGTAGTGTCTGACTTGATGGAAGAGAGTTGAGGACAACCAGTGTTTTCTGTGAAGGAAGGTTCACACCAACAAGTAGCACTGGAACAGTTGGGAGGGTTTATCACCGAACATAGGTTGAAGGATGTTATTCTGAAAGTCTCATAGTCAGAACATAAGGGGAAAGCATTGTAGACCTGTGTGTCTGCATGGTTCATGTGGTGTTCCCATTTCACCAGAGCACTGAAATGCATGATTTTATTAAGAGTTAGATTAGTCTTCTCCTTCCTGAGTGCTATTAGCTTGGCAGAAATGTTTGGGTAGAGGGTTGTGTTGGATTTGAGATAAGTACTGAATTATGAAATGCTTACYTCTGAAAGGAAAACTGAATTTTGGTTAGCCAGAAAAAAAATAATAATAACTCTGTATACTCATAGTTAATTCTGCATGTGTTTGTGATATTTCTTAGGAGTTGGGCCTCTGCCAACTACGGGAAGGCGCATCTGGCAGCAGTTTGAGGGCCATTCTGTGTACTTTCACCCTGTTGGTTTATCATACTTACGTCTCCTTAATCCTTGGTGAGACCACTGTGTAGCTTTTCAGTCATGCTACACCTTATAATAGATACTGTGATTTATTTTTATAATTAAATTTCAAAATTGTGGCCAAGTAGGAGTTTGCTGTATACTTAATTATGATCTAAAATTAATATCCATGACAAAGCTGTATCTGCAGAAACAGTGAGGGTGGATAGCACTATACCAACATCTTGCTGCATTTGCAGGGCTATCTCAACAGCAAAATATTGGAAAGCAGTATTAAGTTAGAAGTCATTATCCATAAATTAACGTCAGATGTTGTGAAAACTATCTCCAGAAAAAAGCCTATACACCAGAATTAATTGCTTTTGCCATTTAGAGCTAAAAGTCATGATTAATTCTATATACTTCTTTGCCATATATTTTCACATTCTTTAATATTTAAGTATTTTAGTACTTGCCCCTCAGGCTCATCAGGAAATTAAGGAGAACTTCATTTCTTCCAACATCACTTGTATTTCATTACTGAGTTCAAAATTAGGAGAAGAGGCAGCTGAGAAATGTTTTCCTAATTTGCTAAAGCCATTAAAGGGTTTTAAAATTATAACTAGGATCAATAATGAAACAGTCTAAAAAATATTCCTATAATTCTAGTCTGTTTTTACTAACAGACATTTAGTGTTTTTAAAGCACTTATCTTTGGGACAAGAATTTAGTTTTATAGAAACACAATATTATGAAATAAGTCTGCTTTCATATAAAGCAGTCATCCATTGATCTGTCAAATATGATTTGAAAACAAAATCTTGCTCTATGAAACTTGGATTTTTTTTAAGTACATTGAGGTTGGTTTATTATGTTTTCTAGGTACAGGGGAAGCCAACCTTCAGGAAGCAGACAGTCTGCTTGAACCCTACCTCCAGAAATTTCCAAATGTGCGTATTTTTAATAGATTTTATAACAGAAATGTACTYACCTAAGCTCAAATTCCTAACTGGTTATTTTTATCTTCTCTTTTCAAGGGTTCCATTATTCTATTTTATGCCGCTAGAATAGATATACTGAAAGGAAATTTTGAAAAGGTAAATCATTTTTTCTTTCTAAGGTTCTTGTTTAGTGTTTAGCCTGAGGGGGCAAAATAATTAATTCATCTACATATCAGTTGGACTGATAAGTATGCTGTTGTCCCTGTTCACATTCACTGTCAGTGTTGTTTCCAGCCCTCTCTGTAAGTGAGACTGAAAGGGAAGTTTATCTCATTTTACTTGTCAGGTGTTCTCCACCTGGGTGCTAGGTAAGAATTTGCTCTGTAATTAGACGTTGGTCTCATAAGGATTTGTAATTGAGCCCGTTTTCATCATTCTTCCTTAACTACTCATAGGCACAAATGAGGTTCCAAGACTGCATAGCAGCCCAGCAAGAGTGGAAACAGATTCATCATCTCTGTTACTGGGAGCTTATGTGGTGCTACACCTTCCAGCAGGACTGGCTTCAAGCGTATCGGTATGCAGACCTGCTCAGTAAAGAGAGCAGGTGGTCTAAGGTAAATGGGCAGGTGGGCTTTGCTGTGATGTACCAGTGGTCTCTACAGTTAAAGTTACTTTTCATTTTGCACAATAGGTGTAATGTTTGCCTTCCTGAGAAATTCGTAAGCAAAAACACAAGGGCACCAAAATGTTTTAACTGGGTGGTTAAGGACAAATTTTTATTTCATGTTTTGAAGCAGCAGAACCGTAAGCATCAATGCTTTGGCCCCTCCAAAAATGAAGGTACTTAGCCAAGGTGGAAGAAGGAAGAGGGATAGGAAAATTGTAAACTTGTCTCTCAAGTCAAGTTCTAACACTCACTAGTAAAACTTGGCTGAAGAAAGTGTGTTTGGTGTTCATAAACAGACACATCTACTCAGCAGCTGCTTTGTGGCACAAAATGAGAAAGGCTGCTGGGGACAGGATCTCACAAGAAACTTTTTCCTTGTAAAACGTTTCTCAGAGTATGAACCAAGCACAATGTGTCGATAACCTTTTATGCATTATTATTGTCTGTTCCTCTATAGATTACTGTTTTATTATCTTAATTAAAAAGGATATAATTCTCTCTAAGTAGAATTAGAACATCTAATTCTTGGCAAAAGAGGAAGAGAATRGTATATACAACATGAAGTGCAAACATCATAGAATTATGGATTTTTTTTTTCTTCAAAACCCAGTTATTAAAATTCCCTTGAATCAGTAGTCAGATATTTCCTTCTGTTCTTTTCAAGCATGTCTATACATGTAATAGATCATATAATAACAGTTGTGGACTTTAGAACAGTTAAGTCATTTAACGTTATCTCCTTGATAGTGGTTTGCATAATAAATTCTCCTGTTCTTTGCAGGAGATACCTTTAACTTTCTGACTAATATAAAATGCTAATAAATACATCAAAAATAAAATCACAGCATAAACTATGTGGCAAAGGGAATGCTAAACTTTTATAGTTCTACCTGCCTGAGAATTATGGAAACACTTTGCTGCAGCAATTGGGATGAGAGATTGGAGTCTTTAATGTATTGATTAAACACATAAAATCAGATGCAGTAATCTGTTTTTGTTTCTTTTCGAAATAGGCAATATATGTRTTCCAGAAGGCAGCAATTCTGTGTATGCTTCCAGAGGATGATTTGAAGAGGACTGGTGAGGACATAGTGTCTTTATTCAGGTAAACTTTCATAAAGCAGCTGAATGTGCCCTCTTGTTCCCGCCATATCTTTGTCATGTGTGACTTACTTCTTGCTTTTAACGATAAACACTTCATTTTTTCTCTTTGCCTTTAGCATTAAAATTGCTTTTATCAGCAAAGATATATCCTACATATGTGGTCTCAAGGGTGTAAAACAATTTTAAGATGTTATATTTCAGAGAAAAACAGTAAATCTAACTGCAATGAGATGAAAAAAATACCAATAAACAAGTTCCATTTTCCCTTCTTGTAGACAAGTGGATGGTCTAAAACAGAGAATTGCAGGAAAATCTATCCCAACTGAGAAGTTTGCAGTAAGGAAAGCTCGACGCTATGCATGTTCTCAACCAGTGAAGCTGATACTCCCTGCCTTGGTATTTGTTCTTGCTTTTTTTTCATCCTTTTTAAAAAAAGGGATTTTACGTCATGAAAAAATTTTGCATCATTATACAGGGAAGGAATAATATTGTCTGGTATTATGTGTCTGCATTTTAAATTTTTTAAACAAGTACTGTATTCATGCAATCTGATTTTTGTGAAAAGTGTTRGGGACTGGATCATACTACCAGCAAAGCAGCAGTCTGAAACAAGCACCAGATTTTTTATGTGAGAAGTTCAGCATACACAAAATTGCATTCACRTTCTTTTTAGGCTGGCATGATTTTAGTGCTTGTCTTCTAGACGCATTAGGACATTAAGGAGTACTTTGGTACTTTCTCTTTTTCTGATGAAATGAACAGTGGTGGTTGGTTTTTGTTGTGGGTTTTTTTTTTTCCTTGTATTGAGTCTGATTAAAACATGCTTCATGAGTCTGATTAAAGATACTTTATGAATGCTCTTCTAATTTTCCATATTTTAACTTCAGAGTCATTACTATTGCAGTCTGTTTATATGTGCACAGCAGTGATACTTTTCATATGGGCATCCTAAATTCTTTGTACCTGCATAATTTACCAACAACAGTACATGAAAACCCTAACTCAAGAAGCAATTTCTTTTGTTAAAGCTCATTGAAATAGAAAGAGGAGTCCAAAGAAAATTAATCCACTGACTCTAAAATTCACTCTATATTAAACTGTGTGTAGAGGACTAAGTAAAATTTTTCTTGGGCTTGTAAAGCGGAGTGCTTGTGAGTTGCGAGTATATATATTTGGTCTCGCTGTCAAATCCAGTATCTTTTAATTTAGGATTTTTTTCGTAGGATTAGGCATAACCAAACATAGTGAATGGCTTATTTCTGTAAGTATAAGTTAGACAAGACTGCAGAATTGAGACAAATCTAGCATGATGTAGTTGATGATGTTAATAACACTGTTTCAGACTTTGATAGAACCAGATTTTTTCTCTGTCTGAAAACCTACGTATTTACAGTACAAATACAAGGGGAATTATTTCACCAGTGTATTGTATCAGCATCAGAATGACATTAGGCTTCATATTTCAGAGATGTAATTTCAATAATGGTAGAACAAATGACCCTGTAGTATGTGATGACTGAGTTAAGATCTTGACTCCTTGCTGGTTAGCATTTAGCCTCATTCGCCTTAAGTTTTACAATGKGATAAAATGTGTTTACAATGTATCAAAAAAACCTTATTGCTTACTGTTGTACTGAGGCATCTGGGAAGATTTTTTTTTCCAGGATTTGCCTTGGTTTTTTTCCAACAAGATTTTGTGGAAATTATAGTAAAATCATATGTTGGATGTGCCTACTGGAATACATTTTTATCCAGAAAGTTGTATCTACTTCCAGTTTTGCTCTGTATAGAAGGTATAGATTAGAGCATCTCTCTCTCTCTCTATATATATATATATATGTAAAAACACAACCATGTGTTTTTGGGTGCATACTTAAATAAATGTACTGTATATACAAGCACATATTTAAATGCACACCAAATTTACCTGTCATCCTTTAGAAAGAAACTATTTTTAGCTCTTTCTTTAGTTCATGTGACAGAGGCCACAAATTGAAGCTAAAGCATCCAGTTTTGCTGATGTGTTATGTGGATGATGGGAAACTTATAGAGCCAGTCCTTATAAAATCTGTTTAGTTTAATTTTTCAAGAGCTGTGAAAATACATGATAGTAAAATCTAAAATCTGTTAAAAAGGTGTCAGAACATTCAAAATTTAGAAACCCAGGTTAATTTTGTCAACACATGTTCAACATAATTTTTACTTTCCTATTCATAGATGTTTTGTACCAAAACAAGCTTTGGTAGTATTTTTATGTACTCAAAAATGTTCCACAACAGCCTTATCAGAGGTACTCTTTGGTTAAATACTTGTGCAATTCCATGAGATTTTCTTACTTCTTTTTTTTTTTTTTTTTTTTTTAAATCAGGAAATGATGTATGTCTGGAATGGATTTGCAATTGTGGGCAAAAGAGCAGACCTCACTGAAAACTTACTGGTAACAATTGAAAAAGAAGAAACTGCTCTACAAAGTGAAACTAGTAAGTGATCAATTAAGATGGAATTAACAATCTTATAAGAAGTGCTGAAATTTTCTATGTTTCTGTCTTCTGATATTCTRTGAGTGAGTGTTGGCTTTGACAATGTGCTAATTCAGTCCAAGTATGGAAATTTTGGAGCCATGTGAAAGTTACGAGTGGTTCTTCAATATGTTCTTTATGCAGCTCGATTGATGCTGCAGACAAATACAGAAAACTCAAGGACATGAGGTTATTTGTTACAGAACATGACTGCTCTAGCTTAGTTTTTCTTGTCTTTGGGAGTGTTCTTGGACCATGATCTTCTAATGTCTTAAATGTCTGAAAAATACTTTTTTTAAACCAATTTATATCACACTTTATTACAGAGGACACATGCTGCATAGAATATGACAAAGTATAAAAGATATGATGAAGTGCTATGCATGAATGAGTCTGTGTTTTTGTTTTACTTGCTGGCAAAATAAAACATGTYTGCTAATTGTAAAATGAAACATAGTTAACAAATAAACTTAGAACATGGTTTTACATCTTGGGGTAATGTGTAGAGAATCAGCMCATAACTTATTCCTAAAAGAATTTAAATGCAATAATTTAAATGGAATTATTGCAACTGGTTCACTSTGCAAGTGCTTGATTTTACCAGGGTGGTTCTGTCACCTGTCGTATGAATTTTTTGGTAGATTTCTCTTTTGAGTTTTTCCTAGAATGAATGTTACCGTTTTGCGTGTGAAGCTTTTTAAATAATTCACTAAAAATAATTTCTATTGAACCCAGATTTTAGTCACATGTATAAACAATTCAGCAACTTACTTTTACCAGTGGTTAAAACAGCTATGTCTTATGTTTCAGAATTGCTAAGTATGATTTACAGTGTAAATTGAGGCGATGCATTAGAAATTACACAGGGACATGCAAGAAATATATAATGGTCAAATCTGGATGGTATAATAAACCAAATGAGARTAATCTGCATGGCCATGTTTGAATTTTGTTCCTTTGTGTTGCTTTTCACTTTTCTGCAGAATCAGTAGTGTGCCTCTTAAATCTCAAGTGTTCTCCTTTTTTGTTGTTGTGATATTAAAACAAAAGTGTAGCGATATGCAAGATACTTGCAAATAAAGTAATTCCCATGAGCTTCACGTGTAGGGTTCTGGCAGAACCTGCTGGAAATCCAATGCTGCATTGGTGCAGAAGTTTGTACTGGAAGGGCTCATCGGTTGTAGCAGTGAAGTAAATTTCTCGTCAAATCCCTCAGTAGAGATATGCAAGGTACCAAAATAAAAGCAATGTAAATAAAGCCACTGTGTTTTTCTTATGGAAATTCACTGTTTGCAAACAGGATATAGTCTGGAAGTGTGTATACTTTGTGTGATTTTTCTTAGTAATAGCTTCTGTCAGATGTAATTTTATTCTGGACTTCATCTATGTGATCTTGGTCTGCTTTTAAAGATACAGAAGCAGTGAAAATAAAGATTCTTGATTACCAGAGTTGCTGCTGAATCCCTAAAAAATAGTGAGTAAGGCTGCTAGCAGTGTATGACAAGGTTACATTGTAATTTTAAGAGACAGTTTTTAGTAGTAGTAATGTCAAAGGATTGCTAAGGTGCTGTGAAAGAAAAATTTTGGTTATCCACAAAGGTCACTTAGGGATTGAGACTTCTTGGAACTGTTTTTACTTCATTTGCTTCACATGAAGTGGCACAGCATGGAATCTCTCAAGGACTGAAAGTAATTTTATGTTGTATAGAGCTGAAAACAGAGATGGTAGAAGGAAAAAATGAAAGACATTAGAGATGTTTGTTTTTTCTTTTCCCCACACAGAATTTCTGGGATTTTTTTTTTCCCAATATATAAAAAAGAATATGTAACTTCAAGAAAAAAATAATTTTTTGCTTATTTTTTTTGTACTGGTAATGATACTTCCTTTGGTGTAGAGCACTGCTGCTGCAAAGATGGTTCTCCCACATTTAATGCAAGGTTGTCTGTGTTAAATTGGCCTATGCATTTGTTGTCATTTAGTGTTAATGTTTCGGCATAATAGCTTTTATTCTTTTGGGAAATAAGACTAGTAGTTGAAGTTGTTAAAGACTGGTGAGCCCTTACTGACATGGATGCATGCCCCCAGAATTTCAATGAATGAGTCCTTCAGGAGACAGTGGCAGAAAATCCAATACCTTAGCCTAGCAAAACAGGCTAGAGAGAACACGAAGTACTCATGCGCTGCACTTCTACTGTCACTAAAAGCGCAGTCTGTCAGTTACAATCTATCAAGACTTTCCAGGTTTAAACACAGACAGAAATAAGGCTGAACRTGGTGGCAAAGCACTTTGCAGAATCCTAAAATGCGTTAGTCTTGCATGTTTCAGAACTGTTTACGTAGGATTTCTTTGGCAGGCTGTTAAGGAAAAAATTAATGTGACCTTAGAGAGCTGGTAATTAGTTGTAAACAACATGATTTTTGCTTCCTGAATTGTTAATATATGTGGTGCCATCTGTCTATCCATATGTGTTTTCTTTCCTTTCTTTTCCTTCCTTGTACCCAGCAAATGCTACAAACTAAGGGAACTAAAAAGGATCACACTTGTTAAGTAAATTTTGAATAGATTCAAACACTCTCTTTCATCTGATATTTTTAGTCCTGTTGAACATAAAATTATTGAATTTTTTGAGTATTATACACTACTACTGAGGCTTCTCAAACATTAGAGATGATAAAAATACTAGTAAACACGGTWTTTTGAATTTGCACTGCAAAACGATGCCTCTGAAGTGTTCTGTAGGACAGTCATGGTGTAGTTTTACAGGTTTTTTTATGTTACTAGTGCTACTGGAGATGTGCCAATGCTCTGTAACAGGGGAAGCTATTCAGATAATATGGTGGTTTCTGTCTCACTGTAGTTTTAGCTATTGCAAATAAGAAATCTTTAATTAATGACTGTTTATGTAATGTAATGTATTTAATTAATGACTGTTTAATCTCCAATTAATGACGTTTATGCCTGTTTGTTGGATGTTTCAATTTCTTCCTATTTCTTCTTGGTCTGTCTTTTAAGAGGAAGATAYGGATGTCATGGACACATCTTCTTTAGTAGACAGTATTTTAAATCATCTGAAGGTTATGTGCATTTTGAGGTATAGAACATGAGAAACAATGTCCTGAATCTGAATACATATTCCCTACTAAARATCTAATTTTCCTTTTCATGATGTCTTCAAATTGTTTGACATATTTCACTTTTACTGTTAGATCACAATGAATACTATATGGATGATGCGTGCATGTTGCAGCTACTGAAAGGCCTCTGCCTGAAACACTTGGGAAGACTCATGCAAGCTGAATTATGTTTCAGTAAAGTAATTCAAAGGTAAAAAAATAACGGAAATAGATTTTTTAGCTTTTGGTGACATTTCTGATACTTGTGTTGCAGCTGTCATGTTAGGATTTTGAATAATTAAAAATCGTGTTAAGGAGCTGGAATTAAAATATCTCTGAAAGTAGTTAGACAACCAGAAAACTTTGCTTGTATTTTTCTGTAGGAATTTAACACTTACTATAGGTTTATATACATGGTGTTTGAGGCTAAATAAATCAAACTGCCAGGTAACTTACCCCAATACATTTGGAATTGCATTTGCAGAGTAAGGACAATTCATATATGTTTCCTGTTGGATTTTTTTTTTTWAATTGGTATTTAGTATTTCAGTAGTTAAGACTTCACCATGTAGACAAAAAATTGTTCTTACATGTTTTAGTTGAAGACTTCTTTCCTGTGTTACGGATTTTCAGGTGTCAGATCCATACCAGCTGTAATACCTTTTATATAGAAAACATGAGTCAGGTACTGGTTGTAGTTGAAAATTTCTTAGAAGTTTTTAGGTATTTGGGCTGAAGAAGCATTTTTACATGGGCAGTGTTTCTAACAAGCGATTCAGAAAAATTAATAATTAATAATAGAATTTATTGTTAAGAATTACGTGTGTTTTAATTCTCTTGCTGTCTTGTTTTCTCTCATCATTTCTAAGATCCTATGTAAGTTTAGTCAAGCACGTTGCAAGTTACAGGGCAGAGGGGCTTGATTGGTTGCAAGTTAAAGGAGCACTATTTCTGAAACATCTTTTTCCAAAGGTAGATTGCAACAGGAGGCTTTTATAGCTGAGATATTTAAAAAAATCTAAAGACAACATAAAGTCTATGTTTTGCATAGGTGAGAGGAAAAGTTTTCTGGTGAGTTGATTACCTACATTTTGTTCAGCTTTATTTTCTACATGTTTAGGGCTGCTATAGTGCTTTAAGACTGTTTATCAATGTGTAGAGAATTAACCAGTAAAAAGGCTTCAGAATGTTTTTTCTGGCTATGTGCTGTTACAGGCAGTGATTCCTTTTAGAACTGGTCACTCGAGACAGGGTTGTAAGTAACCATTTCTGTATTTTTTTGGTATTCTAGTGAGAAGCAAATAAAATATGACAGTTACTTGGTGCCATTCACRCTGTATGAATTGGGTCTTCTATACAAACAACAGGATGAGAGAGAAAAAGCAATAAGATACATAGAAACTGCAAAGTAAGTGGAATTTTTTTTATCACCTTGTAAATTAAGAATAGCTGTGTATTTGTAGCAATGAAGTGGTTTTTCTTCCTGACAGCTTCCTTGCAAAATACAAGTAATTATAAATTTGTGTTCTTGATTTGCAGAACTTGTCCAGTATAGTTGAATTTTGGAGTTTAATGAAACTGTCCTTCAGACACAAGTGGAGTAGACAGATGTAGACAGATTCAGATAGGACACAGTATGAAGGGAAGATGTTTCTTTCTCATATGGGCTTCAGAAATGCTGAGGATCTACTGCATGTATAGGATGAAGCTGGAGAGTCCAGGGACGGGATATGTACCATTCTGTCCCAGAGGGCAGCTGTGGGAATTAAATTAGCTCCACTAGAGGTGTTCATAAGAGTAGGTTAAAAGCCAGTACACCAGTCTGAYCACACCCCTTTTTCCTTTCACATGGTGTCACAGAAGAGCAGCTGAGAGTTTAATTTATTGTRGAGCAGCATGTTTGCCAAATTTGAAGATTGTAGTCTGAGATAGAATGTCCCTTGTGTTTACAGAGAAGTAGCCCAGTTCTTGTAATACTGTCCCCTCGTGGGTTTTTGGKTTTTTTTGTTTGTTTTGGGGAGATGGGATTTACAGAATACRATTTCTGTAAATATGATGTTTATTACTCTGGCTGAATTGTGTTCTGAGTTGGAACATACATTTACTAGTAACACCCTTTTCTGTAGTATGGCTTGTCTTTTCACAGCAAATTTCAGTAGTTAAAAGGATCAAAATAAGTGAAAGAGATGGTAAGACACAGGTTCAGTTTATCAGGACATTTTATTTTAGTACTGGTCTAAGCCTTTGCTCAATTTGTGGATGTAGCTTTAAATGTCTCATAACTCATCTGTGTGTCAATCTCCCTTTCCTGTTGAAGGAATAAAGACTGTAAASTTACAAACACACGAAGCAGAAACAATCCAGTCTAAACCTCTTTTTCTTAAACTAAATTGTCTGTTTTGCAGAAACAACTACAAGGAATATTCGATGGAGTCCAGGTTGCACTTCAGAATTCATGCAGCACTTGACAGCTTGAAGGTGTCACCTGCTTCAGCTCCTTGAATGAGGAGGGATGCTTTTCATGCATACAATAAATAGCCTACACAATCTTTTTGCAATCTTTTTTTAATCATAGAGAAGAACATAATGATTGTTTCCTGTCACTTCTGATTTGATGTATGTCATTCCTTTAGATGTTTTCTGTATAGCGCCTATACTGTATCTACATGCTCTTTTAAAGACCTTATATTTTGTTTGATAAAAATAATTTAATATTTGACTTGAATGGGGGATATTTTTAAAAAAAGGTGATGGTGCAATAAAGTTTAATGAAAATACTTTATTTTTTTTAATATAAGAACAGATGCAGGTTATGCAGTGGAACTGGTGATAATTTCTGCATTTTTCGAAAATTTGATTTTCTGCAGTACACTTGAGACTTTTTTTCCCTCTGGAACAAAAATGCAATATCTGCGGATAACCTTAGCCACAGTTTTTGGCATACCRTACTCTGAAATTTGTGTTCCAGAGGAAAGAATTAGTCATCTTTGACTTAATTTCATTTTGGGAACAAAATGAACCTGTCTGAAGTGCAATATTTTTACTCTGTCAGATGAGGCTGAGCAGGGCTACASTTACTATGTCTTTGCAGGTCTGTTTCACTCAAAAGAAGTGCTTGCAGGGGATATTTTTCACTTGTAGAAAAGCAGAGCTACAAAGGACATTATGTCCTTGTTCTAAAGTAGAATCAGCAGTCTTAAGTTGATCCTGACAGATTTATTTCACCTGTTTAACCAAAAAAAAAAAAAAAAAGGCACTGAGAATAGTAATTTTGGAACTTGCACAGGATATATGGGAAAAGACTGGGAAATTTTGCCTGATGTCTACCCCAAATAACTCTTGGCACAACTGATTGCTTTCCATCTTCCCTGTCATGGAGCTGGAGAAAGGATTGTTCTTTTCCTTTTTGAAGCAATCATTCAATATTTGTAGACTAGCACCCTAGTTGRTATTCTCTGTACTTGGATCCCAACCAAGGTAAATAAAAAAATTGGTGGATTTATGTATTTTCCTAATAATGAGTTACAATTCCTTTTAATGGAAATTGATTGTGCATCAAAAAGTGAATTCACTTTTAAACTTGCAGTTAAGAAAATTCTAGTCTAACTTCTACCAAAAATATGCAGTGAAATTGAGATACTTAAAAGTGTATGCATTTTTCTTTTCATGCTTATACGCAAACAGCAGTATCAAATTGAATTTCCTAGTTATTTAGATACACAGATTCTCTAGCTGTCTGTTCTTAAAAATAAAATATATTTGGTTTTTATTTAAGTATACACCAAATAACTCTTCTTTCACTAGCTATTGCAAAACTGACTATTTCCATGTTTTATCCATGTCCAGTAGATTTGCTTCTGCACAGTAAATTCATAGTATCTGTGCTCATTATATGATTTTCTGCCCTTAACTATCACCCAAGCAAAATCAGGATAAAAGAAGTGGGTGAAAAATGTGTCCTCAGTAAATGAGTAATTGAAGTTTCTAATCAAACAGTAAATATAATCTAAATGCTATAACAGTTCTTCTCAGGTTACAGAGAACACAGCTTTCTTCTATGACTTAAAAATAATGGGGTCATTTAATTGCTTCTAATTCTGTAATACAGTAGTATATTTACAGCAGAAGTAAGAGATTAAAAATACTAGCTAAATAAACATAACGGGTCTTTCAAAATGGAAACCTGATCCAAAGTCTTTCWTTGTTGGTTTGGATTTGTGCCTATTGTAAATGTGTAACTAAGTTATTGTGTAAAATTATACACATGTAGGTTTGAAACTTAGATATCCAAGACACTGAATTACTGATAAAATAAGCATGCTTATTTTCAGATAGGTTCAGTTGACTGTAGCTAAACTTCAAAGCAGAGCTTAGCATATGCTGTCAATTGACTTCCCTAAAGATTTGCCCATTTATATATATCTGATTGTAAACTGTTGTGAGCATAAATTCAGATATTKTCAGAAAATACTTTTAATGCATTTGTGGGCATTATATGTTCAGGTTATTTTGGTTTAATCTGATTATTGGATTGGGATCTGCTTCTTTCTTCTGTAGAAGGTGATGGGCCAGTAAAACTTCTGTGATTGGTGTTCCAAGTAGCACTTTACTCTAGAAGAGTTATAACTGGGACTACAGATTCTCAGGGCGGAGCATGATGTAGTCTCTGATCCCTTCTTTTTGTGAGGAATGTCTTACAGCTAATATTTTATGGGTGATTGGAGATAAAAATCAAAATTAACAAAAAATGAACAGTGATCTTCCTTAGAAACTGATTTTTTCAAGGTTTAGTACAAAGCTTCAAGAAGTAGTGTACTTTTTTCCATGGGTGATGTTACTGACTGAAGAGAGAATAAAAAGAGCTATTTTTTTCAGCCTTCTAAAGGTAATATTAGTTCGCTGTGTATGTTATACTGTGTTTCCTTTGGGATCAGCCTTTTTGCACTCCTGCAGAGAACAGTCTAATCAGCACAAATTTACAGTACCCTCTGTAGTGTTCTGAGGACCTAATATTAAGCACTATTTAGAGCTTGTCTCCTTTCTGTGCTGCTGTTCCAAACTTTGCTAGAAAGATTGATGGATCAGGATTCTTACCTTTAAGCTTTGTTCTGGATATTTGTTTTCCAAGTTGTTAACGGTGGAAATATAAATGTGTGAGATGATTTGTAACCCTTCAGTTAAGGTAGGTCTCCACAGAGCTGGAAGAGATGCTTAGTTTTCCAAATGCTGCTGAAAAGTGCATTTGTCCTTGACACAATGTATCAGTGATGCAGTATTATTTAGGACWTTATGTCTGAGTTAAGTGATTTCTGTCTAAGAGTTCAGACAAAAGGTCTGTGATGCTTTTTTTTTTTCCTTTTTTAAATATTGTGTATTCTGTACTGGGCCTTAAATACAGCTCTGATTTAGTCTTAACTGCTGTTTATAATATTCACCGCACATGCTCATCCTCCATGGGAATTTTGAATATTGTGCTGAAACTTAACTAAGCAAAGCTGATCATTTACTTATGATGTTATAGCCTCTCTTGGTAATAGTAGGAATTATAATGTATACAAGAGCAAATTTAATTTGTTAGTTTAAACAAACAAAGCTAAGCTTACAGCTACCTTATGACAAAAGGTCATTTAGTTATTTCTGATAATGTACTTTTTTTTTAAGATAAGCAATAATAAATTAGCCTGGTTATAGGACAAAGCTTCTCTTTGATTAAGAATTGCCTACTTAGAAACTACTACAAAAAACCTTCTTGTCTGTGCATATCAATCAAACGTTTAAGCTGTTGACTATGGTTTGTAAGTCTTCATTCATAAATTTTTAACAGAAATTGAAAGCAAGTATACGTTAAAGCTGATGCAAGGTTGTTACATCTCTGTTCTAATACACATGGGGTAGCAGCTGTATGTAGCACTTTATGGCCAGAGAAATGTACAATAATCAGATCCTATTGTGTTTCTAAAACACCTTGCAAAGTAATGTGTCAAACGAGTAATTTCTTGTAACAAATTCAACTTAGACTTTGCAGTTATTTTATTACTAATCTTAATGTTTCATGTCTTTTGTCTCTGTGTATTCTTACACTGCCTAGTTCAACAAAGAATGTTTATATTTGCCCTGGTGCTGCAGTCTTTTTGCTTCTAATCTACTGAGGTTTGCACATGTTCTTATCTGGTACTTGATGAGTAAACAATGAGGGCAGAAAAACAGAAAATGAGGAATGAAGTATTTTCTGGTTTAAAGAGCATGTAGAAATGTCCATTGTGATGCTCTGGAATGGATTTTCACTTCAGAGGAATATAAATCACATGCGCTTGTGCTACCGAGTGCTGAATTTGGCACTGTATTCTAGTTGTACATCAAGAACAYTCACCTGAGATTTACCAAAGCATCATCATCAAAAAAGTCCTGATCTCTAGTGTAAAAATGCTACCTTAGGTGTAGAGCTCTTATACAACCTGTCCAGACAGAGGTTGTACAGAGCTGTCAAGGTCAATTGAGTGACAGAAGGGTCTTTAGAATGTAGATAGCAAATATAAAATAAGCTGCAGGGGGGTTTTGTTTGTTTGGGGTGGTTTTGTTGTGCTGCTGGTGTTTTGGGATTTTTTTTTAAATTGTGTTTTKGGTTTCAGTTTGGTGGGGTTTTTTTTCCTTAATTAGTAAAAAATGCTATAGGACAGCTTCATAAAGAAACATTGTGGCTCTTAACTTTGCAGCTGATAGAAGAGTACCTTCCAGAAAAAAAGGTCAGCARTCCATGGTTAGCATAACAAATTTAATGCTTAGTGATGGCAAGGTTAAATACTTTCCTTTATGTAGTAGTGTAAGTGTGTACTTCCAGTCTGTAGAGAAATACACCTCAGGCAGTAATCCCAGGTAGGAACACCTTCCTAGATTTAGTCACTTACCTAAAGAGAGAACTGCTTCAAACACATAAGGACTAGAAGCTGTTTCTATGTTAGGTCTTCTGTTCCATGAAAAATATGATGGGCCAGATTCAATATCTATGCCATTGAAGCATGGAGAATACTCAGTATTCATGTCATGTGACTGTGAGAGAAATTAAGGTTTTACTAAAATCCCGCCTGAGAGGTTAGTGGTCTTAGCTGCCTGAACATGTAAATGTGGACCTCAAAACTCAATTTTCATACTGTAAAATGGATATAAGAGTATATAAGTATAATTTTGTTGACATAGTTAAATGACATTTTACTTCAATATTTACAGTCAGGGTGGAGGGATATGTAAAATTAGGTTAATGCTACTTATATACCTTATATAGTTAGGTATAACTTGTTCCTRAGCATTAGGTGATCTTCAGAATTAAACTTGGTTGTAGAAAAGAGGGCAGTATGAATTTAAGTGACATTTTATTTTTATTACAGTTTTGCTCAAGGTGATGAACTTTCATCCAGGCAAAACACAATGCTTAAATATACTCAGGTATATATATATAAACGTTTTTAACACCCAGCCCACCTTGATCCCACCCCACTTGCTCTTTTAAGAGCAGTTCTGTATTGCATGCATTGATGAACTTACATAAGCAGTATTCTAAAAAGGAATCTAGCTGTAGTTTAAAATGATATGTGGTGTAGAATATACATGCTCAAGCTTGGAAAAGATGCATGGTTTGAATCTCCAAATTCTAGTCATACCAATAAAGTTGTCTCAAATCCATCTGTATTAGTTTTTAAATAGGAACATCAAAAGCTTTTTCTTGACAGTGAGTCAATGTCAGATGTTCCTTCACCTACTATTAATCGGTTTTAGACTTTGAGGAAAGTTTAGACTTTTTTTCTCCTATAATACACATAAAATTCAAGATCAGTTTCTTTTCACAACCCAAATGGAAAGTACTCCTCCAATAGTTTACATTAATTTTATTAAACTGTTCACATGCTGTGAAAGCAACTCACTTCATTTATTGCAATCAGTAGTATTCTACTATACTCTAATACTATAATCATTGTGTCTACTTCATAATGTATCTTTGAAGTGGAAGCTGCTTTAAATCAGATTTCTGTGAGTTGAAAGAAAAGGAAAAAAGGTGAGAGTGAAATGTGTTGTGGGGAGTTCAGGGTGGCTATAGAAGGTGAACATAAAGGACATTACTTTAAATGCAATGTACTCTGGAGGCCTATGACAATACATCTAGTAAGTATCAACTTACAGGCTGTTTTTCTACAAGCTAAGATTTTAACAGTTTAGGCAGAAAAAAAATAAGCTTTGGCTGAAAAATCAAACTTACTGTTCTTACTGAACAAGTCAGTCTTCTAAAGAAATCTGTGAAAGAGCCAGATAAGCTAATTTAAGATGTTGGATATGRGCTGTATGTGAAAAGTTACTTGTAGAATGTTACATCTTGGAAGGGACCTTAAAGATCATCTGGTCCCAACCCCACTCCCCACCGTGGGCAGGGGCACCTCACCCTAAACCAAGTTGCTCAAGGCTTGGTCCAAGCAAGCTTTCAGCAGTACCAGAGATGGGGCATCCAGAGCTTCTCTGGGTAACCTGTTCCAGTGCCTCACCAGCCTCACAGTAAAGAGTTTCTTCCTAATCTCTAGCATAATTTTACCCTCCTTCAACTTGTACTCATTCCTCCTTGTTCTGTCACTACAGGTCCTGAATCCTCTCCCTCGCCCTGCTATCCAAGCAGCTTTTTTTTTGATGCAGCCCAGGGTGGTTTGGCTTTCTGGGCTACAAATATGCATTGTCAGTTCATGCTGAGATTTTCATCAACCATCCCCTCACGCCTTTCTCGCTAGGAGATTTCTCTCTCCGTTGATACCTTTGGGAGTTTAGAGTCAAGCAAGCTATTTAAAGTCAAGTTATATATTTTCTTGTCTTCAACACTTCTGGTTGTCAGTGCTACTTGGCAAATTGGTGGGCCTTACATTATGAATGTTCTATTTTCTATATTTTTTCCTTTTTTGGTTTTTTGTTTGTTTGTTTGTTTTGGGGTGTTTTTTTGTTTGTTTGGGTTTTTTTTTGTTAATTAAAGCTTCTGTGTTTATTTGATGTGTTACCCAAAGAGTATGTTGCAATAAAGATACCGCTTTTGGTGCTGGTTTCACTGCAAAATTGAATTTACATTTTATTGATTGACATTGGCAGGACAAAAAATGGAATTCTGGTTTCTGAAACAAGCAAGTTTCCTTAACTTCAGGAATCTTACTGTACCACCTAAGTCAACCAATCTGAATATCCAATAGTGTGTCATCTGGAAACTTTGTCTTGATGAACTTTGGAAACAGTTACATGCCCAGTGTTTCTGGTGTATGAAACCCCATTGCAATAGTGAGAATTTGTCAACAGCTGTTTTCCTTCTGGAGAATTCTGCAGCTGAAAAAGAACCTTTGCTTTAATTTTTTTTCCTTCCATTTTTACTGCTTTCCTAGGACAGCAAGGTTGGATTCCTATTCTCACCTGTCTTCTAGACTGTCTGAAATTGGTAGGATTATTCAAAGAAAAATCTTTCGTTTTTCATGAGTGTGTAGCTCCATGCTTCCCTGGAATAAAGTGCAGCTGAGGTACCTGGTTGGCTTTGCTGCCTGTGGCAGTTGTCCCCACTCAGTTGGGAAAGAGGATAGCAGCTAGGAAAGGGAGAAAATGTAAGAGAAAGTCATGTGTGAAGGATAAGAAATAGGAATATGTTGGATAGGATTTTCTGTAGCATATAAACAATTGATGTCAGCTTAGACTGTGGAACCAAATAGAGTAATATGAAAGGATGAAACAAAGACTTCTATCACACAGACACAGGTGTCTARAAAGAGAAATTACAGTGCAGAGTACTCACTCGCTAACTAAATTGAGGCAATGTAATCTAGAGGTGGTGGTGTCCTAAACAAAGAAAGATCAAAAACACTCACAAACAAGAACAAAAAAGAAAACCAAGCAACCAAAAAACYCCAGACCACTCATTTTGCAACAGGGAGAACCTGCAGGGGTGTTAGACAGTTTTAGAAATAGCTCTTCCATCTGGATGTTCTTAGGTTACAATGCTGTTTTTGTAGCATGGCTCTGACAGCTCTGTCAATAGGTGAACATTTATGGCAATGAGAGTACATTGTATTGCTAACTATTATAATCAGAGCCTTGCTTGTTGGAAAATAGAACAGTRTAGCTGTAGGCTCTGTCTCCCAGCTGTTTCTTAGGGAACATTTAAGGAAAACTTAAGCTGTCCTAACTAAACATTAGCAGCTGCAATTCTTTGGCAGTATCCTGGGTCAGTAGCCCTACTGCATGTCACAGAAAGAGACTGCATTGTAACTCCTGCTCTATATGTGCCAAACAATCCACCATTACCTACCCAGCATGTCCATGTGGATTCCAGTGTGCTTGTTGCAACCTGGCTTTCTGATCCTGTTAACTGGTCTCCTGTGAACAGCTGTACCCTGGAAAACACGTGAGGTTTTGGCTACTGAAGAAGCCTTCAAAGTACCTTGCAATGTCTTGTGAAGAAACAGSAGCTTCCATTGCAGCAGTGGCATCATATGGAGTTACAGAATGCCCTGCTGTGCCATATAGCAGTTTCTTGGTGTAGGATTTTTTTCTGCTCCTGCAGTACCCTGCTCGCAGTCAGGCCCTAGGAAACAGTATAGCATCAGCAAGAGCTTGCTCTTTTAAGATTAACTCCAACAGTGCTTGTGGAAACAGCTGTTTATTAACAGTCATGGTACTGGGTTGGAGCCTTTTAGGGGCCAAATTAGAACTGTTTTAAGGACCAAATTCAAGTCTGAGCTGTATGCATTTCAATTCCTTCAAAACCACTAAAATTGACTCTTGTAGATGCAAGAAAGGCATCTATGTTCTAAACAAAGTAAGGTAAAACAGCAATGGAAATAGTGTTCATTGCTTCTTATTTATTTCCRAAGATACCATAGTGGTAGCTGACCAGAAACATATGCCCCATAAAATCCCTTTTTTTGAGACTTGAGGCAGGAGTTTGAGCACTGTGCAACTCAATCCAACCAGAATGCACAGAGGATAGAAGTTTTTCACAGGAAAATAGTAGTTACAGAATAAAATTTTGTTTATTCAATCTTATTTTGTAGGCATCTTGTTCAACTTCTGTAGCAGACAACAGGCCCTTCATCATTTGTAGATTTCACCCTCCTTTTGTGACTGGTGCCTTCTTTGGATCTTCCAGGCTTCAGATCTGGAAAAGAGAAGCTGGGAGGATGGTGGTCTTGTTTAAAGAATGTTTCCTGCTCCCATACTCCACCCTTAGCAAAACCTAGTTAATCTTCTCTCTCTTCTCCCAACCCCATGAAAATTCAAGCCTATATCAGCTGGTTTCTGCCTAGCTCTTGSTCTTTGCCAGGTAAATGAGGGGAGCAGAGAGAGTGACACAGTCCAGCAGCTGGCAGAGCAGGGAAATGGCACTCTATTGAAGACAGATACACCAGGGGTACCATGTACAGCCGGGGGAGCAGCCGAGATCCTGGCCACCTGGCTTTGTTATTGGCTTACATTCCTGCTGGCTTGGCTGTGTGTGTGGAAGTGACCCTGGTTAATGGCAGGTATACGTGGTGAACATGGGCAGGGACAAGTGAAAAGACAAAGAGGATGCCTGCAAAGTGCTCTTGTTAAAGAAAAACCCCAGCAAACAAGAACCCTATGTTCTCCATCACAGACCTGCTTTTGGCACCAACACTTGGGCAGGAGATTGGAGGCTCACCAGGCCTTAGACTGGTSTGTTGGGGAGCTTGCTGCACACCTTAGTATGGGGTGAGCCTTGTAACAGCTGCGGATCCCAGTCACCTCTGYTGGCCAGGAAGTGCACACTGGAAACTGGGCTAAGTTCCTATGGTGAAACTTCCCTCTAAGCAGAGCACCCCAGGCTAGCAGTCTCTCTAGGCTTGAACTGCTGCTTTGACACCTGCCTGGACATGAGGTGCGTCACACAAGCCATTTCTCACACTCAGAGCATTTAAAATGAGACTGCAGTAGCAAAAACTGACATTGAGCTTGCTCAACTGCAGAACATGAGATACAGGATGGCCAGAACCATAGGTCAGCAGAGAAAACCAGYTTTTCTGCTGGATGTGATAAGCCACCATCGGTGAGAATAACCTAGTCACAGCCCCTCACCTCTGTRTCACAGAGCAGCAGAGCCTGGGATGTCCCAGTTTCAAAGCGTCCTCAATGACAAAATGTTCCTTCCTACTGATCCCTGATCACAATTTGCAGGTGGAGCTGGTTGTAATTAGGATATTTACTGATGTTCATGTGAAAGTAATATGCACATTTATGTGTGTAAAAACAGCCTTGAGTTAGAGATGCTCCAGACCTCTTAACATGCTGGTCAATATGAGTACAGCAGAAACTGCAGGCTTATTGTGCTGCCCCAGACTTGCAGTGACTGGGCAGGGACACTGGAACAACACGTCATGGGATCTGGCAACTTCGTGATCTTTTTCTTCCCCTCTACTATCTTTATATTGTTCCAAGAAAAAAACTTAAATGATGAGATCAGCACTACTTGGAAGGGAAAGACTTTATTCCTCAGGGAGCGCGTTGGCTGCCAGAAGCTAACCTCACCCTTGACAACACAAACAACAAAGGATTCTGAAATAACAGGGTGGAAAAAAAA
>QVAJ01000206.1:437621-492521 GCA_003546035.1 Mixornis gularis
ATGGGAATACAAAATGCTGTGGGAGTTATTTTCCAGGATATGAAAGAAGTAGCTGTAGCTGTAATAAGATTAGCAGAAGCTTGGAAATGTGTGTAATGTTACTGAGGACAATCTTCTAATTGCTGGAGAGTCAGTTGGGGGACTGAATACAGACATCTGGAGGTTGTAGAGAAAGGTTACAGAGAAAACAGTAGTCTCAAAGCAGAAAGCAATATTTTGAGACTATAAAAAATGCTGTTGGTATCACCAAGGCAAAACTTCTTTAAAAACTGATGTCATGGGTTTGTGGTTCCAGAAACTGGTAAATTGGTCATTGCCTTTTTGGATGCATTGCCTGCAGGTGCATGAGTACATGACAGGGCAGACAGCCAAAATAMCAGCTGAGAAGACACTTTGGTATGGAGGTCTGTAGATACAGTACCTGACAGATCCAAAGCATGGAGCTGCGGTGGGGGACTGGACAGCCTTCTTTGGACATTCCGGGTGGGAAGGGTAAAGAAGTATCTGAAATAACGTCTCAGAGGGAGTGGTTGAGACAGATGGATGTTAATTGTTTTGGSACCTCCCTGAGTCTTGTGCATTGCCTGTTTGGATCTCATGCAATTCACACTTGGGGTCTGCTCCCATTTTGGAGAAGAGCAGGAGTGCAACTGCGCAGACAGATAGAGGCTGAGCCTGGTGCTGTTACTGCACTTAAGGTTCCTGATGCACTGATGTCTTGCTCCACCCACAGAAGAGAAAGCAAACATTGCAAAACTTCGAATCTGCAGTTTTCATACTTGGGGATTGCAGATAGATGTTGAAAATGAGAAAGGRGTGTAAACTAGGGGCTAGTTAGAAAACAGCTGTGCATGCTGTGAGTGTGGAGGGCAGCACAGCAGTAACCAGAGAGGTGATATCTCCTGACAGCTTCTTGCCGCTCTTGCTATGAGAACCAAAAGAGTTAGCCAAAGTGTTTGACTTGGAAGAAATAAAGAAGACCTGAAAGAAATATTAGTTAATAAAGCACCAGAGCCAGATGGGCATGCAGCTGATTTTATGGGACATTCTGTGCAAATTACTTCCAAGTAAATAAAGATTTTAATGAACTTAAAAGCCAAAACATTCTCCTCTCACTTAATTAGCCCACCAGAAAGAAACCCAAAGAAGTATAGCAGTATAGCATGTACAAATCTATATCACAATCTTGCATTGACTACAATAATTTTAAAATTAATTACTTTTATATTAGGGGCCAATGTTATAAAATTTTCTTGGAGCAAGTTTTCCAGAAGCCACTGCTCTCTTCATCACTGCATGAACCAAGTATGTCAGCTTTGCTCTGGCATTACAATTTGATTGACTAGGAACATCTCAGCAGGGGATTCAATTTGCCCCCTGGAAGAGTAAGCCATTCACTCAACCAGTCACTTTCTTAACCTATATGCTGGAAGACCAGCAATTACACTTTTTCACTGATGCTCTGGAAAGCAGARCACTCTTGCCTTGCATGTGTCAGAGCCCCATGGGCTCTATGCAGCCCTGACAAGTGCCCTGATGAGTGTGGGGCTCGGAAAGCACTGACACAGACATTCACAGCAGTGGACACCAGCTCAGTGTGTATTGAATTAAACCTTTGTGTGGGGCTAGAAGCACACTGAGTCTGTAGTAATTGGTAGAGTTGCATATGCCATTCCCAGAGCCTTGCAATAGTAACATTTTTTTCGTCAAGAAGTATTTTTGAGTTTCAGGTTGTACGAGCCAAACACAGATTTTCTATCTGTGTAGGATGAAATGTATCTCCATATTTGTCCATGTGGATATTATTCTGCAGAACTGTTTCTGTCAGAGGTGAAGACTTTGAATGATGTTACCCATTAACCAGAACTTAGGACTTCGTTCAGCATCTTTGTTGTATTGTACGTGTATTTCATGTACATCTCTATTAAAATGTATTTGTTTGAGATTGGTTGCCATAGTGTAAATGTACACATTCTTGCAGATACAGACATACATATGAAAATGTGTGCATAAATATATGTGCTATTTAAAAATGTATTTAAAATAAATTAATAAWTATTCCACTTAGGCATAATTTCACATAGCAGTGTCAACCTTAGGATTATGAATTCGTCTGTGCTTGAAGAACACTTCTCCTGTGTTAATGCTTGCTCTGCAGCTGCAGCACAGGCACTAGCACAGAGGGGTTTATTGCAGGAGGTGAGCCCAGCTGACTCCCTCCATCCAGAGGGTGGTGGGGTCACTGTCATGTGCTCAGGCTGAGATACTCATTTGCTGAGTGATGTGCTGTTGATGATGCTGATGAGGTGTGATTGCTTCTGGTGCAGGATGACCCTGGTAGCTCTGATTTCCAGATTCAAACAAGTGTCCACTTGGGGCAGAATGCTTCACCCTGACAAAGCTTATCTGCTTGGAATCCAGTCAGAAGATACAAAAAATGCAAACTATTAATGTTGAGCTACTGGAAGTGCTAGTAATTTTTGGTATTGGATATCCTTAAAACCCTACTTGGCTTACCACCTTCAAACACATCTGTCCCTTTGAAGTAAGGTTTGACAGATAAGACACTAAATTCACCTGAAGACATATGACTGGTAGCCAGATTTTTTGTGCTATAAAATCCAGCATACTTTCATTCACTTGGATTCTTCCATGTGAAGTATATGGAGTTGCTCCCATGGATTAGAATGCCCTGGTTGCTTCCCAGGGATTGATATAAAAAGGAAAAWGTATTCCACAAAAAGAACTGTGGTGACTTCTACTTAAAGTTCTTCTACTTCTACTTAAAGTTTCTTTGGCCAGCTTTAATACATAATTGCTTTAATATAGTGCATTTTGCCATTTTATATCATAAATGACTATTTTTTTTTAGCTTTTGTACTGTTAGTAATTCTGATATAGGATGTCTGTCTATTAATTTCTTTTAATAAACAACTCATCTTTTGTAAATATATCTGATTTGCCATCTTTAAAACTTGTGGGAAAAGTTATGAAAACTTAAACTGTTGGCAGTCTGAGGCTAAAATGAGATCCAACTGCCCCAAGATTCCTCTCTCCGAGGAGGAGTTCAGAAAGCAAGGGAGTTTTCTTGGCACCTTGTGACTCAGTGGCAGGGCTTCTTTAATAGACTTTATTTGAAGCTCCCACTTCACTCACAGCACCCACCTGTGAGCAGCCAGGGCCGATGATTTTTGCTCCAATGGGAGGCAGATGAAATCTGCTGTGGATCTGTTGCTCTCTGCTGTGCCAGGCAGCAAATTCATCTGTTAGTTGGGAGGTAATATTTTGATGAGGCTTTCTTTGTACCCTCATGACCATGTGCTAAAGAAAACCAAGATGGACTCTGAGTCTTCTGCATCTTTTACGTTCTGGTTGTTTTGTTGGTTTTTTTTTCCATAGCTCCATTAAGGTTATCAATAACATTTTTGTGTTTATACCGATTTTACCTAAGTGAATATAAAATGAAAGCAACCCTGTCATGCTCAGTGATGTCTCCACATCCTTTGTATGAACACCCTCTACCTTACTCCAGGGCCATGTTATATTCTATGCATTTCACTCTAAAGCATGCTGAGAGATCTTTCCAAACCACAACAGATCTTTCTGAACTTTAACTGATAGTATTTCTCAATGCTTCTGCTGTAATGGCAGACTCTTAGTTTCTTAACAGTACTTCTAATGGGCCTGTGGTATAAAGAGAAATTACCAATATAATTCTAGAAACGACTACAGCATGACTTTTTATTACCTAGCAGTTTGTGGCTTAGGACATCTCAACAACTCAGATCACTAAGAAATTATGTTCCTTGCTGAAGCTGGGAGTAATTTTTTTCAGTCACTTTTAGGTTTGTAAGGCAAAATCTGTGACTGATTCAGGGTAAAACACTGCCTTTAAGGCTTTATGTATCAAGGAGGAGCAAGAGGAGAAGTATTTTTATTGTTTATTTGGTTATTTGGAAGCTGTATAGAGGTATCCAGAAGCCTTTATGAAGAGTCTATGAGAGCAAATACGTGTATAAACTCTAATAGCTTCAGCACAATTAAAAATTTTTTTCCACCTTGKTTTTTTTTTGGTATTGCTGTGCTGTGCTTTCCTCAGTAGGTGGCAAACTTCACAAGCTGTAGCTGGGTGGATTTTTTTTTTTTGCAGGCCTTTAACCTCAGATAAAATAACATGTGCCGGAAAAGCTTTTCTTGGACCTCATCCAAATAATATTTGCCTTCTTTCGCTTGCCAAAAAGGAGCCATTATTGCTCCTAATTCAAACATTTTCTTTTCTGAACTGATCTGTGAAAAAGCATATGGCTGCTTCAATGGAGTATTTACTCTCTGTTTGTACTGCTCTTTGAGGTTAGTGAATAAGCAACTGGAAAAATGCCCCCTTTTTGGTATTTAAAAAGAAAAACAATGTATCCATGAAACACAGGCCTGGTTTGTTTATATGATAGATCAAGCATTAGTTAAAATAAGTAAAAAGCACTGCCATTTCTTTTGGGAATAATAAGTACCCTCTGGTGCTACCATTTCTTTAGCATCAGTTAGTGTGAGGGAGCACATCGCATCCTGAAGATGATCCTTGATCATCTTCAGGAAACTTAAGTGGTCCCTCTGGCATATAACAAAAATTTTTCATGTGTTTCAGGAACTGTGGAATCCAATTCAAGGAGTGACACAGTGTATGTAGCCAGGTGAAATAGAGAGCTGGATATGCCTTGGGATGGGCCACTGGCATTTCTGCTAACCATCCATGGACTTTGCAAAGGAACTTACCTCTCAGCAGAATTTGGAAGGAAAAAAGTGGATATCTGATGCACAGGGGCACTAAGAAAAGAGCTGTGACCTGGCTCTTCTAAAAACTCTGGAAATATTTGTGATCATATTCACAGTAAAAGACATTGTGCATGTAATGTAAATATTTTTTCTGTGGATATTTTCTCTGTGTTGTTTCTTCACTAGGAGGAGGCAGTGAAGAAAACTATGGAAAGAAACAAGCAATGGAGAGATTCTAACAAAGATTTGAAAAGAGCCAGGGAGGTTCAGGCCCTGGGATGACTGTTTGGTTGGAACTGTTGTTGCAGCTGTTCGTCTTGTTTTTAACGACATTGAATTTAGACAAAGAACAAAGGCCCTCTATTCCACTGCAAGCAAGTCCTCTGTGGGAATGTTTCTGGGTGTGTGAAAAGAGATTGCTTCCTCATTAGCAAGAATGAAGTGTGTTGGTGGGGGAAAACTGAAGCCAGTCAGATTGGAAAGGAACTGTGGTCTGAACTGGAATTTCAGATCTTCTGAGTGGTAATGATGACAAGCTATGCATCCAGTGGCAGATCATTTCATTACTCTGTGCCTGTTTATTTGCATTCCCAACCATGAGATCCTGAAACAATGATGGGAGTTGTTTTAAAACCTAACATCTGCTTTTTGAACTGGAGGACCCAAACCTACAGCATCCATTTGAACTGAGAAACGCATATTGTCTTTCTGTGGGAGAACTCTGTTAACATTTTTCTCACCCTTGGATCAAGACTTTACTCTTCTTTTCAGCCTTTGCCTGCTCCCTCCTTCTCCCTTGCCATCTATTTCTTCATCCTTTAACCAGCAGGCTCAGTAGATCTATTAACATAGTCACCTGGTGCGATCATACTCACRATACAATACCCCATTTTCTATCTTTTCATTTGTGCTCTCTCTATACACTGCATATTCCCCATGTAACCTCTTGATCCTGTCTGAAATTGTGTTCATCTTAATCATATTACCTCCCAAGGTTTAAGGTGAGATTTTCTCTCCATATTCTGGCTCTATTGTTTCCTCCTCTTTTTCCCCAAGTACTTTCTGCATGAAACCAACTCCTAATATTTTCATTTATGCCCTCAGTTTAGGCTGTGGCAGTTTTATGTCCTGGGGGAATAYCGGTCTCTAACAAAGAAAAGCAAAACAGTAGGAGCTCATTGCCTTCCTTTGGAGGCCTAGGGATCTTTACCCTAGCTCTGCTGGAGCTAAAATGAAAGACTAATACACATTCCAGTGAGGAATACACAGTATTGTGTGTGAAATAAAAGTGCAGCATACTACTGTGAGGAGAGTGTTCCTCTCCTAATCAATAAGAGAGGCTCAAAGCACAGAAATGGGGAAAGGCTTTGAAATCATGGTCCTTAAGGTCTGCCTCTGACTATTATAAGAAGAATGAGAAGGCTTGAATTTTGTAACTCACCACCTGGAGAAAAAGTGGAAAGCAGAGTTGATGCCTGGATATCAAGGTTTGACATCTCCACAGGCTTCTGGGATAGCAAGCCAGAAGGGAGACTGTGTCCTTTCAGGACAATCCCTTGCAGCCAGCTCTAGAAGAAGGAAGAAGGAGGGCCATTTGGCTTGACTTAGCTCATGCAGTCAGTTTGTCAGACAAGATGAAGCAGGCACTTAGAGAGACATGAGAAAAATGGACATCAAAGCCAAAGAGTTACAAAAATGTTTGGGGTAAATTTCAGGGGAGGGTGGAAAAAGATTGAGGTACATGTGTCAAACTGAACACTGAGAAAGATGATGGTGAGGAGGTACATCCACTGTAGAAGTCATGAAGAGAACCATGCCCCATAGGAAGCCCAGCTGTGAGCATCTTGGGAAATACAACATGATTTGTAGGGTGGGAGGAGATGGTGGGGACCATGGGAGGTAGAGAGATGGGACATACAGCATTTTCCTGAAGATTTAGCTAAGTATACTCATATATATGAGTATATGAAGTATGCTCTTTGATATCTAATCAAAAGTAATTGGTTTCTTTCCCTCTCTGGTCCCTTCRGGCACAACCCAAGGGCCCTGAGAGGGCTGGGCTGAGGACTGTGCTGACCAGAGGTTTTCTCAAGCTCACATGTGCCTACACTGAGCTGCACACATGCCAGCTGTGGGGCAGTGGTGGGAGCAGGCAGAGTGCAAGTGCATAGTGCCGAGGCGGCAGCCCCAGCTCCTCAGGACATAGTCCTGTGTCCATAGGAGCCATCARCCTGTCCAGACTGCACCAGCCTTGAAGTCCCACGTTGCCTGCCATGAGAAGCCCTTCAGCCTTCAGGGTCTAGGTATGTCTCCAGTCACACTGACTGTGATCTGCTCTACTGGTCAAGACAACCACAGTTTCAAAAGGTGCTGGCTTAGCTGGGCCTCCCTTTACTGTGGCACAGGTTTGGGCTGATTTTTACAGCTGGCATCAACAGTGTGGTTCCTGCCCATGCAACCTGTGCCTGTTGGGAGAAATTGAAGCAAAATACACTGCTCTCACAGGCCAGGATCTCCTTCCTCTGCACACTGTCCTGGTGAAGCCAGTGTGTTTACTGAAGGAAGGAACGCTTGAGAAATGCTGATGAGTGTTTACTGACGTCCTGTGCAATCTGACAGGCTCCATGCTGGAGAAAGGGAATGGTTAGCCCTGATTCCATGGGGGTTGAACATAGAAAATGCAACTAGCAGCACAGTGAGGACTTTTTCTGCCTTATTGTGGCCATGTGATCTGCAGTGTGTTATGTCACACACAGTTGAATGAATGTTGATTTTGATGCAAATTATCTTTTCAAGTATGTCTCAGTGGTATCCTAGGTATTTAAGTCTTCTTTTCTACTCTGTGTGTTACTGTATGAGAGAAACAGTGGAAATTAATGCACTCGTATACCTGTGACTGCCTTTTACCATCTGCGGTGTTTGTTTAAATATATTTCAAAGTAATATTCTTAATTTAGATGACTTTAGATGATGCAGAAGCTCTGATGTATTTTGTTTGGCTGATTGTGTTTGGTGTTATTTGTTAGTTTGTTTTTAATAGATAATCCTAATCCTTCAGTTTATCTATTAGCTGTGCAGTCTGCAAATTTTCCTTGTGAATATCAAGCAGGCCTCCTGCCCTGTGCTGTGGCATTCTTGGGATTTCATGATCCTGTTTCCTCTCCCACTTGGATATCTGATCTGGCTACAGTGTTGGAATTTAAAGCATGAAAGCACAATTTCAAGTAACTTATTGCTAGTCTGGTTGTAATTTCTCCTGTGACTTGTAGTTATTATCCATGGCTCAATTGACTGCTCTTCATCCATTAGTAACAGAGATGCATCATTCAAGTAATGAAACTATTCATGGCACCTGGCTGGTCATTTATAAGACAGAAGGCTTGTAAGCCACATTTTTAGCTGCCTGTGGGAWTTCATTATTTCATTCTCTCACACAAAGACCAGAAAAAGCTACTTTGCAGAATATCTGTAGAGGAATTAGGAATTACATGTAAATTTAGAAAGAACGTCATGAAATGTCTTCCCATGGATACCAGTAATTTCTCCACTGGGAAGAGGTGTTCTAACAACTGTTTTTAGTTTCTCTGGATGTCTGTGTTCAGCAGACATTCTGTAAAAAGCTACAGTTTTCCACTGCGTTGCTCTCTTTGCTGTTAACCTTTGTGTGAATTGTCTGCATCAGTTTTTGTGACCCTTTCTAGGATTATTTAGATAATTTGAAAAAAAATTATAATTAGTAATTATTCAAATCAGTAATTATTCAAAATATATGCAGATTTGAATGAAAGGACCTGGGGAATAGAGTCAGTGTTCCACTTACAACTAGAGGTATATTAGGGGTGAAGTATACAAGGGATCCCTACTCAAAAGGCAAACTTCTACAGGTGTTTTTTAGGGACAAAATGTTAAACTAGTGCTGGTGCATTATGGTATTAATTTGACTGACCTAGCTGCATTTTCAGTTTGAGAAGTTATTGTGAGAAATAACTTCACAATCATAGTTTCACAAATCAAAACTCAGCATATGAACACTTTTTAGGAGCTTTTAACCTGTGCATCTAGGTGAGATAAAATGTTTCAGTGTTTTTCATCTTTCTGATTTTGACCAGTGTATTTTACTTGAAATTCGCTATGAAGAAAAAACATGCACGCAGTTTTCCATAGTAAAATTCAGGATAATTACTTTGTAAGCTTTGACCTCATTGCATTTGCCTGAATACTTCCTGGGATCTGATACTAAGACAAAAATTTATAGCCAACAACAAACCTTGTGTTTAGCCATGATTCAACTTGTTTACCCATCAGTCTTTCRTTCCTTTAAATCAGGATTCCATTTTCTATTAAGCAGTCAAGCTCAGTCATCCAGGAAGACTGGCGGTGTAGTTYTGCAGTTTTTACTCCCTCAGCTCCCACTGGCTGCAGGTCTTGCTGATTAGCTAATACAGTGCTTTCTGGTCTGCAGGGTGGAGGAGGAGGAAGTCTTGTTGGCATTATTCTTTCATTACAACCCGGAGATGTTATTCTCTCACACATTTTCCCAATTCCAGTGTAAGGTGGGAATCACTGCCCTCTCTGTGGGAGTTCTTGCTTTGTTCACTTCATGCCTCTAGGAAGACCTGCAACTGCACCGTAATTTTGTGTGGGTTTGTTGATCAGTTAATGAAATCTGTGCTACACAGTGAGTTTAGCCCTCAAATGAGGTGCTTTTGCAGAAGTTTTTATTGGGCCTACCAAAATTTATGGTATAATGTGAAACGCATTCATTCCAAGGTGTTTCACAGATGGTTGCTTTTTTTTATGGCAGATATTTCACTGTTCACTTATGGCTTCAGAAGACAAAGTAACAACTGGAGTTTTCATCCAGAAATTTTCAGGACAACAAGATTTTCAGTGGCAATTTCTTAGTTGTCTCTGAGCAAGATTGAGACTAGAGTTTTCAAGGTATTTGCACAGTACCTGTTATTCAGAACCTGGCATATGATACCCATCTGGAAAAGCTCAGAAATACTTAAGGCAATAACGCTGAATATTATTACATACCTTGGGATTGTTTGAATCTATAACAGTAAAAATATTACCCTTAACTAGTACTGGAATCTATTTACCACTGAGTCTGGCCATGTCCACAAAACAGAGAAAAAGAGTGGTGGGCTGGGGTTGAGATTCCAAGAATCTTCTCTTGCATTTCCTCCCTGAATCCTTCATGTTTAGGAGCAGTTTTAGTCAAATGTTGCCAGCTCTGGCAAACGTACATGTCCCCATAGTGGTCAAATAATGGTGAGAGACAAGAAATGGTACTCGGATTGGTGTGCAATATCTTTCTGTAGTTCCAGTTCAGCGATTTTCTGTCAGTTTGATTTTGCTCATGACTACCCTCAATAGATATTTTTTTTGAAACTAAATAGGGCCTGGAGAATGAAGGCAAGCAGATTAACAAGAAATTSAGAAAAAAWTTGWTTTTTTTTTTTWAAAGCATCTTGAAAATTGGTATAATCAAACGCATCAGTTAGCACAGCTGCAATTTACTTGAGTTGTGGRGTTTTTTTGGTAGTGTTGATTTTTTGGGGKTTTTTTTGTTTGTTCACTTGGGGTTTGGTTGGTTGATTGTTTTTCTTTTTTTCCTTTGTTTGTTTGTTCAAAATATTTTTATTTCAGAGTGTAAAAATATTCCTAAGTTCTGTTCTGGATAAATACTGCAACTGGACAATGTTTATGTGACTTTGCAGCTACAGCTCCAGATGTAAAATATCTCCATAAAAATGAGAAGGCTTATTCAGAAAATATATAGGCTGAAGTTCCTCTTTCTACAACAGAACAAACACTGACCCTAATAAAGAAGGAACTGAATTGCTGTTATTGGGAGCTATTTTTATTCTCATTCTCATTCTCATTCTCATTCTCATTCTCATTCTCATTCTCATTCTCATTCTCATTCTCATTCTCATTCTCATTCTCATTCTMATCTTAAAAGTGTATTTTCCAAAAGGTTGCAAACTCTAATGAATCTGCATTGGATCTGTGAAGGGCTTCCATCCTCAGCTGCACTTCCCACAGTGCCAAAAGGGATGCTGAGGAAAAAGGGTAGAAAAGAGAGGCAATTGTAYATTTCAGCCTTTTTTGTTCCTCTTCCTGCCCTCTGTTGTGTCCAAGCTTTCCATGGGCAATCGACAATTGCAGATTCTGTCTTATATTAAGCAGCTCCCAAAGGCAGGGTGGCCATATAATTTTTCTAAGCAGACAATCCTTTTATACCTGGGTTCACCTGGTTGGGAAGGTGTAGAAACCCRCCACAAGGTTGGAAGGGTTTCTTCTGCCAACTCTATGAGTCTTGGAAAATTTCTCCCCAGATGGGAATGCATGGCCCACTGCAATAACATTTTATTTCCATTATCTGTAATTTTCAGTTTTCAGATCCAGTAAGAATTTTTGGTGCTGTTTTAGCTCTTACCAGGTAAAATACTGCTTTTGCCTCCCTTTGCCACCAAGCACCAAATGTAGCTGCTTGAGGTTTAATATTCCCTTCTCTGAGATGCTTTTTCAAAAATTTTTCTAAGTGTGAAAGCCATGTGTTCCTTGTCACACAGAAGACCATTAAGCAAGCCAAACCTTTTGCCAAGTGTCCTGGAGCCTGTGAGGTACTGTGTCTCTGGAGATGCCTTCCTTTTTAACCTTTTCGGTATCTCTCTGCCTTTTGCAGGGATCTGGCTGTAATTTACAGCTGCTTTAACTGAGAGAATGTAACACAGCTGGAATTTCATCTTAAGCTGCTCTAGGAATAAATCACATCCTAGGCCCCCTTATCAGCCATGAATGCTGTTACTGACACAGAACAAATTGCTTTACCATTGCACCAGATAAGTTATGGGCAGAGATGTGAACCTGATATGCTCTTGTGCAGTCCACGCTTGAAATATCTCACATGTGTATTTAGATTCAGGCAAAAGGGGGTGAAAAAACAACTCCCTAATGCAATTTACTACTATTAGGTTTGGTTCACTCTGGTATTCCTAAGATTTTTTTAAAAATTATAAATTTGAGCAAAAGGTAACCAAATGCATCAGTTCACAAGATTTATATTTAGTGGCCTTCAGAATCATTAAGCATAGAATGGGGGATGGTGTTTACTCAGGATTTTTTGTTAGTAATGAGAAGCCTGTGTCAGCTTTTTTTTTAGCAGTGGTGCATTTTGGTATTAGAATGGATAATATTCATCATCCTTTGTAGAAGAAAGTAATTTTGGGTCAGAATGGACTACCAAACCTGGCAACATTCCATCTAATTTCTTTAAAGAAAAGTTGAATTTCTGTACAAGCATAAACTCTGTAAGAAACGTATGTAGTACTTCATAAAACACTTGAATGGGAGATCCAGTGAAGACACTGAGATTCCACATGAGCAAGGTAGTTTAACAGTTTTTGATGGCAGAATATAGGCCTTGCACTTGCCCCCATGGGGTGATCTCCTCAGGGCAGGAACATATCAGCTACTTAAAAACACAGCTCAGGTACTGGTGCAGCCATATTTTACAGATACATTTCCCAGTGATAAGTAAGAAATTTCTGTTGTATTTTTTTCCCTTTTATTTCTTTTCCTTGTATTATTTTCCCTTTCAGGCTTTAATGGACTAAAAATGTCATTGTGCATGGAGGTAAATAGCAAATCTTTTTAGCATGTGAATAGATTTCTCTGTTGGTGTGGAAAGCAGCTGTCTTTCTGGAACAGATATGAAGTTCCCAAGGACAGAAGAGCAATCAACTACTTCCCTGTTCAGATGCCTTTCTCAAGCTCTGCCCTGCAGATCAAAGACTGCTGGAGACTTCAGGAACTTTGCATTTCTCCATGACTACACTCAGATCCAAACTCCATGACTTGGACCTGTAATTTCCAGTAGCCTCTGCCACTTCCATGGAAGCAAAATCCTAAGATCTCAAAAGTAATCCGATGTCGCTGTTTCCGATACACAAAGGACGAAGCAGGCACAGCAGAGTTCAGGGGAAACTTCTTCCTTCTCCTCCTTTATTCAAAATCTGACTCCATTTATATACATTTGTTCAAAGGTCAAGAGATTGGCTACACAGGTCGCCACCTCTTTAACCTGGATGGTGAACATCACCATCAATCACATTTTTCCTCCTAGAGGAGAAATATGTAAACATTCTAAAAATATACATTGTTTACATGAAGCTGCGTGAGAATCTGCAGTACAAAGTTACAAGCACTCAAAAGCAAGAAAACCTAGGGCAACAATCCTACATACTCAAAATTCCAATATTTCAGAAAGAAAACAGCAATTTTGTAGAACACTGATCAGCCATTGTGCCACACTTGTGTTTAACCACAAGAGAGGTTTGGGAAGAGAGACAGTTGCTCATGTAGGCTGATGAAGTCTGAGGATCCTCTTGCTGAGCATGTCTAAGCACTGATATGACCACACTGGCCACACCATGTATTGAAGAGTAGTTGTATTGGCAGCTTCTGGCAATTTTAAGGTTGCAGCTTTGTCTCTGTGCTACCTGTGGATTACTTTTAATAGATAATTGTTTACACAGGTATGTGCTCTATATTAGACACGTGTCCCTAACTGTCTTTTGTAAGTCTGCCAATCATTAATTTGTAATTATTTTATTCACGGTTGGCTTTTTCTTTTTTTCATTACTTCATTAATATAGGATTAAGGTTCAACCTAATTCTGCCTGATTAATATCTAAATGAGAATAAAGTTTGTGGTTTATTTTCATTCCCGTTGGGCCTTATTTTAACTTTTTTTTTTCTGTAGGCACAAAGCTCTGAACAAATATTGTTAAGTCTTAGAGAATGTGGAATATTTTTTTCAGCATTTAAATGCTTGCCTGGGATAAAACTTTATTAATAAAATGCAATGCACTGAAAATGATTAATGGAGCCCGTACTTGTCATGTTCTCTTGCCATCTTGGGAGTTTTAGTATCTGTCAGAAAAAAAAAGGATTTGAACTTTTTTAAGTCCCTTTAGACTTAGTATGCTGAGTTGCCCCAGAAGTTGTAACACTTTCTTTGTCACTCTTACCAAACACATGCCTTTGCTTCTACCTGTGGAGAAAATGGTGAAGGAGCCATATGTTAAAAACAATGGAGGAAAGTCATATGTGTTCAGTCACACTGAGAAAACTGCCAGTTTGCCCTAAAACAAATTAAGTAGATTAAGGTATGGTCGAAGGGAGAAGTGCCTGATGTTTCATGGTTGTCTTTCATGGAATTGTCTGGGACACACTAAAATTATGCTTGACTCGCTGCCTATAGTGAGAACAGGTCTTGGTGCAGTTTGTTCATCTCTAGCTGATTCTGGCTATGCTAMTCACAGAGAAGTTTTAGTAGCTCAGGGTATGTAACGTGACTTTTCATGGTTTCGTCTTTGGGCAAGGTAAGTCATGCACTGGGTTTAGACTTCTAAAACTTGCTAAGACTTTCTAGGAAGACATTTCTCTAGATGTGAATATTGCAACCAGTACAATGTCGTGAGAGACAGACATGGTCCTGGGAARGACTAGCTACATCCATCACACAAACTGGGCATGATTTGAAGAAATGGGAGGAGTGTTTTTCTTCAACAGGAACTAAGAGTTCCAGTCACAGGAAAGTGAATCAAGATGAAATAATTTATAGCATTGCTGGAAGTGAAATACCAGTGTTTTTTCCACCTACATTTAGGTTTGTCCTCCTGCTTATTTTTCTCAAACTTCCAGGGCTACTATAGAAATAATGAATTTGAACATGGTGACTCCCTCAACCTACTAATGATTTTGAAAAAAGAAACACATGTACCATGCAGGTACAACACTKAAACTAGATATCTTATTAGCAAGTGTTGTGGTTTTGGTGGTTTGTTTTTTTAAGTTGTTTTGTTTTTTGTTTTCCAAGAGGATACACTACATATTTGTGTTGAATTAACACAAACACTCTTCTTTTTCTGTGGGAGAAGAGATCCATCCACTGTTCAGGAACACAAACAAGATATATTTACTTTATCATGCCATGTTATCCACATGTTACTTTATCAACCTACATTCTTCTTGCTCCAAAACAAGCATCTTCCAGTCAAGTGAATTTTTGTGTGTTTAAACACAAAATCCACTGAAATGAATTTCTATGGTGAAATCTGACTAGTATATATTTAATTGTTTAGAATAGGAAACAAAAGATTTGATACTACAATTTTTTTTTTTTTGAGGTGGAACAAAATATGACCTATAAAAGAGCTTTTAAATCCATGTTTTTGTCTTTCCTGCCTGTTAGAAAGAGCTGACCTTTTCTACTCAACCTTGGAATCTCTGATTTTAAGAAGAGTCTCTTTGCTTATTTTCTTTCCTGATAAGCATCAGAAATAGCTGCTCTGTTCAGTGCTGGTTCAGGGGAAGATCTCCTGACCCAGAAGAAGGCTCACAAATGTGTTTTCTGCATGTATTCTTTGACTGACAGGAAGATATTTCAAAATGTTAGCCAAACCACTATTAAAATCAGGATAAAAAGCTGTGAACAAAAACTTAAAAAACCCCAACCTTAGAAGTTGCCCAGTCACTTTTTACCATATCTTTTACCTGGGTTTTCCATTTCTTGACTTCAGTGAGAAAACAATTTTCCCAGTTTCCCCTATATCTTAAATTTGAAGCGGTCAAGATTTAATGTTCTGACCTAASTAGAAAAGAATTTTTGCTGCAATAGACTTAATTCTCTCTCTCATACTCTTGCATCTTTGCAGTATTACTTAAAGGATATCCAAAATCTCCTATTTTATTTTTTTAACTTCCTATTTTTTCCCACATTCCCCTAAAAGAAATCCGAGTTAAAAGAGGAGAACAAAGAGAGAGGCAAAATAAGGTTGTAAGTTAGCAGGCAAAATACTACTTGGCTTTTCATACAAAAACATTCTGGATGGGCCCCTGACCCCTGAGCTCCCTCTGCTCATGGCAAAAATTATGGGAAACACTTTTCTCACGGGGAAGGAGCAAACTTCTTCCAAAGYAAGCAAATGCTTCACCAATGTAACCAGCAGGAGGTCATAAAGCAGCATTAGCAAAGAAATGTGTTTACAGTGAGTAGCATTATGTTTAATTTCCTAAACAAACTGTTCCTTTTGCTGTTAAACTGTAAATGATGTAACAGGTGTCAACTGTGTTGACTCTTGCCTTTATTAACAGTCTGTTATTTTTGGGAACATTCCTGTCCAGCTCCTCCCACCTCCCATCTTTCAGAAATGTGCTTTTCATTATTGTAGTATCCTGTTTTAGCAAGACTGAGAATGGCCTGCTAAGTAGCCATATAGATGTAACACAGGCCTCCTAATTTTAAGAATATTTGATATAAGTAGTGAATAGATATTCTCATTACAGAATCAAATTATATAGTGCAAAGCCAGTATGAATAGTAACTCTGGCATTTACTTTGTTTTTGAGGGGTGATATACTTGCTTCATATCCTGTTGTCTCCAGTATTTGGCAGTGTTCTTAGCAAGAAGTGGTTTAGCTAATGCAGCAGAACACAAACTTGGGGCCCCTTGGACTGTGGATATTCAAGAAGTCATGGTCTTGGTTTCAGAGAGGAATGCTGAAATAGAGGTAGTCCCTTTAAATACATTTAAAGACATTTCTTATATGCAATTTACTTGTGTTTACATGAGATGTTATCTAGAGGATGCTAAGAATTTAAACATCATTCTTCATTTGTGCTTACCAGGAAAAGCTGATTGTAACCATCTGTTGTAAAACAGACTCAGAAAGGGATGACCTTTCCAGTTTTAAGTTCTTGCCTGCCTAGCAAAATGAGAGAGCAGTGAATGCACTGTCGCATTGCTGGGACCTGTCTGCGCTAGGTAGGATAGAGGGGGTCCCTCAACACTCAGTGAAAATGACAGTAGACATTTCTGTTTGACAGTGCTGTGTGGTTGCATCCAATTTTTAAAGGTAATCAACAATCCATCTGGCAGGGATTTTGGCACTGGCAGGATTTCTGCTTTGTTTGCAAATAGTACTTCTGCTGAACTGTTGATAAACAATGAATTTTGGATTCCCTGATAAAGTCTGAATAGGGAGAAGAAGATTTTTTTCAGTGAGGCTCCATGGGAGCACAAAGATCCATGTAGGCAATGATAATTCATTGCAGGATTATGGGTCGGACAGCTGGCCTGCAGGGTAAGCAGCTCTTTGACTAGTGTTTAAAATCAAGATAACTGAAGTTTTCTGGTTTTGAAGCACATTGATAGAATATGGTTTGAAATGAATATTCTGTTAAAAATACTACATCTGATCTTACTGTCAGGCCCCTGATGGTGTGATGATGTCCCCTGAAATCCTGAAAAAGAGGGGAATGCCAGATGCTCAGCACCTCTGCAAATCAGTATATTGCAGGAGGACATCCAAACATGGCTGCCAATTGCCACATACATGGGAATTTACTAGCCCTGTCTGGTACTGACACAACTGAGCAGGATTCACTATGACAGACTTCTGCAAAGAGGAAGATGTTAAAAATTATTAGGACAGAGGTTCAGGATTGAGAGGAATGAGACTCCAGAGGCTTTAATCTATGAATGGAATGAATATGGGGAAGGAGAATACATGGGCTGAACACATTAATACAGAAGAGACAGGTCATCAATTTGGATTAAGAATTTTTTAATTTTTAAAATGATAACTTCAGTAAAACCTTTCCCTTCTCTTTTTGGTTTGAAACATAGTGACTTTCTGTAACTGAGACAATATGTTTGAGCTACTCAACTAAATACTTCAAAAATAGAGGTTTAAATGTGTTTTGGCTGTGACTTTTGGCTTATATAGAGACTTAAAAAGCATTGGTTAAGGTTAAAAGGTCTTTCTTTGTAACAATGTGCATTTTGGGTTTTCTAATGTTCTGTATATTTTGTTATATGTCTGTAATGGTTTGTTCCTACACCCTCATTCCCCAAACCCTGATGGTGTTTCCCTTGTCAATCACCTTGTAAGATCCGGAAGATTCTGGGCAAAAAGCCCTAGGATTTGACAAGGTACCCCGGTACCACCTYCTTTCATTRTTGTGTTAAGTTCCCCCATTCTGGGTCACACCCTCCCTCCCCTGGGATTGGTGTGAAGTTCTCCCCTGCTCAGTGTACGCCCCCTGTACTTAAGGTGAGGACAGAGGGGCTGCCGGTGCTCCTGCTCTGGGGCTCTCTCCCTCTCTGCTCTGTCCATCTGCACATGGAGGTAACCGGGTGGAATAAAGCCAGGTGAAACCCAAGCAGAGTCCACTCTTTCTTCCATGCAGTCGACCACGCTTCAGCCTGAGGTTCAGACCCACCAAGCCTCTCTCATATAGGGGCCAGGGAGTGAGCTAGCTGGTGAAGCAGCTCCCCAGGGCATTTCTATATTTCTTCTATTTGCATGATTGTCTTCTCTAAGCTCAATAAAAATCTATGGATCCTAAGGAGTGAAGTCTGGTCCTGAAGGTAAAAATCACTCATATAATTGTCATAGGTCTTACTGATTTAGCAGAGATGGTCTTTCATCTCAAAGCTAACTAGAATTCCGTGCTTTTGTGGTTTTCCTGCACCCCTGTTTATAACAGTCCTGATAAGGCCAGCTTTGGGAATAAAGGCACAGTATTAGACACAAAATAATGTTTTATCTCACACAGACGATTTCTTTTGTCAATTGTTTTGTTGGTCAATATCTTGCATAGTGCTGGAGGAAAAAGGGAAAGGCAGGAAAATGGGAAAGGCATGTAGGGGAAGTGAGGGGTATCTGCTGACCAACACTAGCTAACTTTGAATACTGAAGTCTACACATAATTTACATTAAACATTGGGGTCTGGTCAAGAACTCGCCCTTAAACTCCAGACATTGCTTATAAAGGTAATTGGCTATATTTTCCTGAGGGCTAGAAGAGCTTGACTAAATAATTCCCTACTTCTGTAAGTCCCTCTTTTTGGGAGGAAGACAACTAAGGAAGATGCAGTAGAAAGACACCAAAGATGTAAATGATAATATTTTGTTAAAAATATGGAAAGCCCCCAAAATTTGCTAATGTACAGTAATTACCAGTTTATCTTTGCRTCTTTCAGTTGTACTAATGACCCTTCTTTCCATCCAATAGTTTTGGGTTTTGTTTCTAAATGCCATGCTGTTTTGCACTATTTTTTTCAGACCATAGCACAAGCTAGTTAACAGCGTGTGTAGGTCACTGGCTTCTTTGGCCACAAGCAAAACATCATTTTGTGGCTTGTACATCTGAGCTAAGTGTTTGTAGGATGAGGTTACACTGATATCTCAATTTTCTCTAAAAGTGCTACAGCAGTGTTGTGAATGGAGGGAATAAGCTTGGTAAAAGGAAAGAAATGTGTACTGTTAGTTGTTTCCCCACACTCCACTCTCTTCCCAGTTAAACCTGCCAGTTCACAAGAGGATGGTTTCCTGTCATGTTGGGGAGAAAGACCAGCCCAAGCCATGCCTGACAAAGGAATGCTGTTTGCAGTCATTCACGGTAGCTAGGWCTGCCACAGCTGGGATTTCTGCTAGCATCCTGCTCCTCCTCCCCCTTGAGCTGCCCCAGGTCCTACCCAGCTGACACCATGTCCATATTTATCACTGGGCTTCAGCTCTCTCTGTGCCCAAGCTGGTGAACACAAGCTGAGGCTGTAAGTTTTCCCATTTTGGTCTGGAGCCAATGCAGCACATGTGGGAAGAGTCATTCTGTCTGATTTCTTGGAAGCGTTGCCCTAACAGCCATGTTCTGGGCTTTCCCAGGATACAAGCAGTGCACAAAGTGTCTTCCAACAGTGGGACCCAACAGTGCTGCTTCCTTCTGAAGTCAATGTTGAAGGATATACACTATGGATGCACACGTGTGTTCTAAACAGTCAGGAAGAGAAGGATCCTTGAACAGTGTTTGCGTGGCTTTTCCTGTAAACTTTATGGCCATGCAAATGGCTTCAACTGAGAAATTCCCTGACTTAAGAACATACTTCCTCTCTTCTCAACAGAGCAACTGGGCTTAAATTTCCCACATTACATGCATGGGAAGAGAGATAAGAGGTTGTTTGTTTGGTTATTTTAAAAATAGGCAAACATCTCTTGTGTTATGCTTTCAAACTCTTTTACATCAATAAGTGTTTTTGAAACATTCTTTCTCCCTTTTCCTAGGATGAAAGAGCAATTAGCAGAATACAATAGTCTCAATATAGTGAAATTCATTATACTATATAAATATATATTAATTCATTAATATATTCAATATATATTATATATAATTATATTATATTATATATTATATAGTGAAATTCATTATTAATTCATTATATTATATATAAAGATCATGAGTCGAGATCATATCTGTCACCACAGGTAAGAGGTCTTTGATATTGCCTGCATAATTCAATTCTGTGTGATTACAAATGTGACCTGAGTATATGACTTGAAAGGATCAAGCTACAGTTTCTGAGTAGGTTCTTAACAAGGGTTCTTGTTGATTTTGCATTGGCTTGTTTTAATAAAGCTATTTGCTGCAAGGCTGAATAGCTCAGTAAGTGCCACTGGTGAGTCTTTTGGCTTGTCCTGGTTCAAGCTTTGAACATAAGTGAAGAGGAGTTGGTGCACTTTATGATGGTGACCCTGTGATGCACATTTAAATATGTTTGTTTACAATTTAAAGTTGTCTGTCCTCAGACAACTATAAGTGCAGTCTATACATTTGTGACATTAAAACATTTTTTTTAACCAAGGTATATTTTAGAAAATGGCCTTTTCGAGTTTTGAAATCTCTTTAAATATCCAATAAAGTTGATGCAGGTAGTGATGGGCTAAACTCCTAGGAAGTACGTCCTGTCGGTTATTATATCTGCAGAGGAAAGGATTATCTCTCCTCAAAAGCTGTAAAAAATTCAGCTCAGAAGTTCTATCTCACTGGCAAATGAATAAATGAAATGAATCAAGATTCACCCACTGAAAAGCTCTGTATATACTCATAATTTTTTTTTTTTTTTTTTTTTTTNTGGTAGAGGTTAAATCAGAGTCAGATCAAAACCTTGTTTTCGTAGATTCAAGTAGAGCTACCTGCTTTCAATAACAGCTTAATTTGTGTCATTTTACAGTTCTAAACCCTCAGCTATTTCCACTGATGGCTGAAAACAGCGTGGTGCCTATCTTAGTTCTTGTGCTGAAGCTGCTGAGGAGCTCTGAGGCCATCTCCTCTACTGACCCTGCTTCAGGGCCAGTGAGCTCTGGACAAAGATAATTACAATCTGCTGGAGCTATGGTCAAAGAGATGCCCCTGAAGCTCTCCTGAGTGTTAGTGTAGTGCCTTAACTCAGCACTGCTGTATCCTTCAGAACAAAGATCCATGTTGACATGGCTGCACATCAGTAGGTGTAAAGTAAACCCCTTCTGCACGAGCCAGGCAGCGTTTTCTCAGCATGGTGGTGTCCCACAGGATAACCTTCCTTTGGGCTTGCAGTGACACATGTCTCCAAAGAACTTAGCATTATTGAATTTAAGGTAGATTATTTTTTTCAGCTCGTTCAATGTGACATTGAATTCAGTCTGGAAAATGTCATTTTTCAAAGCTGTGAGCAACTGAGACACGCAATCCAAATTTAGGTGCGTGCATCCCTTATTTTTCTAATTACAGCCATGTACGCTGTAATGCTGTTCAAGCTGAGTAGGTCTCTAATCACTCTGCCCAGGCTGTCTTTGGCTTTCTCTTCTGTCTGCACTGATAAAGTAGTTGTATATTTCACTTGAGATGTGCCCCAATCCATCCTATGAAATGAGGTTTAATGAGACTTTGAGCAACGTCATCTTGTAAAAGATGCTCTGTCCATGGCAGGGGGGTCAGGATAGATGATCTTTAAGGTCCCTTCCAAACCAGAATACTCTGTCATTCTATGATTCAATGAGGTTTGTTGGTGGCCTGGAAACAGTGCAGCTGGTTCAATTTGTGTGATTTAGTGCTCTCACAGTTTGAATCTAACCTTRGGTACTTTTGGTTGGAAAAGTCAGAAAACGGGACAACTTTCTTTGTCCCTCGTTCATATTTCTGTTCTTCCACAATATACCAGCTCTTTCTGCAAGCATCTGTTTTTCTGGCCAACACCCTACACTCCTCAAGAGACTTTGTGCTTTTTYGCTCAGACCTAGGCTAGCTAATTTAAAATTCTGTTCGGACAAACTGCCAAGAGAAAAGACACCTCCCATTATCATTCACTGTTACTCTGTAAAGAGCCTCAGCTGGAAAGAGGTTTTAAATTAAGTATACTTACTTCCTTTAATTTTTTACTGGGCTCATCTTCTGGCCYGTGCAGGGAGGATGGTTCAAGCAAAAAAACTGACACTGTGAATAAAAACTAGGCACTTCCAGGTGAAACTGAAACGGAGCTACACCTGGTCATTCAAAGATGTAGGAAAAGAATAGACTGCAAAAAATAGTGAAAAGCGTGAAATAGTAGAAGAATATAGTGAAATAGTGAAAGTAAGAAACAGACACAGTGAATAAAAACTGAAATGGAGCTACATCTGGTCATTTGAMGACTCAGAAAAGAAAAAATAGTGAAAATAGTGAAAGAGGGAAAGAAGGAAGAATTTTTTTTAAGAAGACTCTACCAATTGCAGTGACTAGGTGCTGAGTTTTTAGAAAGTCTATGTTCTTCATAGCATGTCCAGATGTTTTGTGATGTGTCTTTTTCGCCAGATATGGAAGCTTATGAAGTTAACTCCAAACATCTATTCAAGATTCTTTCTCAGACATTTAGAGGTTCTTGCTTAAGAATTTTCTCCTTCTCTTTATATTATCTACTGTAATTCTAAGCATGGTTCTTGAAAAGGAAAGGGAAATATGATTCCTTGCTTTCAATGACCAAACTTAATTGCATTATTTGCATAATTTCTTATAAAATTATTGGTGAATTGTATCTGTTTGTACACATTAAGAYACAGTGTCAGGCTGGGGAAGCATTTCTCTAGTCTCAACAGATCATGTCTTAACACTAATGTGCTGTCCAGTGAGAATGTTGAAACAAAGGTGTGCCTTGGGCTATGTGAGATGAAGCTGTTTGCCATAGCTGGTGTCCAGGTTTCAGGCTCTCCTTTCCAAGCCAGTCTTTGTTCTGCCCTCCTCTTCTTTTCTTTTTGACTTTATCCCGCAAACCTCTTGTGTTGCCCACTGCTCCACCTTCCTTAGGTCTGCATCTGCCCAGATAACAGTGAGTACTGCTTGTGCCACAGCTGGGCTTTGATATTAAAGTAGAAATAGGAATACTCACATGTACAGTGGGGATATTCTGGAGAAGTCTTCATTTTTCCAGTTGCTATGTTTCATTCATTACAAGCAAGAATCAGATCTGGTGCTGTTAGAATTAAAATAACACATCTTCCTAGAATTCCCTAAACTGTCCTCAGTAGGTACAAACTACTGTGGTTTCTTTTCTTTTTCTGTCTCAGAAGCCTCCTTCAATTTTCTTTAATTAACATCTCATCTAAATAATACCTTAGCTGAATGCCAAGATACAAAAATTCTTCAGAAGTAATCTTTTTAGAGGATTATAGSTGATTAAAGCACTATTCTGTGAGTAAAGACTTCTGCATACCTTCTGAACAGCGAGGGATTGTAATGGTTTTGGGAATATGTTGTCACAATTAAAGCACTGCTGTAGGTAAAAATGTAGACTTCAGAGGCAAGGGAGGCTCTTTATGAGGATCAGCATYCCTGCTTTCAGTCTGCATGCTCTGCATAGCATGTGCAAGGATAAGCATAGGATGATTTCAATATTCTAAAAAAGCATGCATTTTCTGGAAGAACTGCTTAAGGTCAGGAGCAGTATCTGCTATGTGTTAATCCTACCATATTATGCTTCTGAGAAGTATTCTGCCTTTGCAGATCTTATACCCTTCTGTAGAACACAAAAATAAAATCCGTGACCTTGTTTGGGAAACTCTTTTTGCAGATCTTCCATAGTCAGTGGCAAAGTGAGCCAAGTAAGAAAAGTCAGTGAAACTTTAGAAACATTGTCTGAGATGAAAAATCCATTTGTACCAGCTGTGGTCCAAATCCATATGTGGTCTAAAGCCAAAATAAAGGCTCTGCCCCACAAAAGGCCCAATTTTCAAAGATTTTGAATAAAAATCTCCAGAGTCTCATTAAATTCACTTTGATTGCTCTCAATTAAAACAACTAAGGAACCTTTCCTGAGTGGAAATTCCTTTAATAGCAATAAGGTAATACTCCTAAAAGTCTTTCAGTTTGAAGTAAATTGGATAGTAGTTTAATCATGAGAACAATTCCCCCTTCACATTAATGAGGACACATGGTCTGTGGGTTTTGGTGCAATGACTGCCAAACAGCCTTTAAAGAAAGAGAGGGAAAACATGGGCATTATGAACATACATTTTGAAGCCCAGTTGTGAGCACTGTTACAAGAAGTGGGCAGACTGCCAGCATGAGAATCCTTCATGATTTTTGGAATTATTTTTAGCCTTTTCTTAGCCTACATTTTGAAACATAGTGTTTACTCTTTCTCTCCTATGCTTCTTGATGTGCAAAAAATTGCTTTTTCTACCCCTTGCTAGGTACATTAAAGAACAGGCCACCTCTTTGCAAGTGGGAATATAATTATTTCCTCTACCACATGGACATTGCCATTCTTCCAAGGTCTTCATTAAGTGCTGCTCTCCAGTGGTGCTATATTGATGATTTTCGTGGTGCTCAATATGTCTAGGATCTCTGTGACCAGGAAGAGGTAGGAAAGGGTACATCCTGACCTCATGTGTGATGTCTGTGTGACAGACCAGACCCTAGCCACCCTCAAAAGCTAAAAATGCTGATGGTYACCTTAGCTGCTGCAACCCATTTCATACCACGTTACCTGAAGATTTGAAAAACCTAACTTTTGTCTTTTTGCAGCAGATGAGAAGGGTATGGCAGCAGCTTTGAAGACAAAGAATCAATACCTTTAYAGGTGCTGGGAGTACAAGTACAAATATTCATAATTTCTAGAATTGAAATYCTGTGATGAAGCTTACACACACAAACGTCTTTCAGTGCTGCAGAAAGTGTCCTGCAGAATGGTCCTAGCTGAGTTTCTCTACTTACAAAATCATTATGTGTCTCTACTATCCTGGTCCAGTGGGACAAACCCCTCTGGTCACACTGTCCCACCACTCCAGTGGCCATGCCTGCGGCTGCGAGTGAGACTGCCCTGGAGGGCAGGGAGGGAAGATTTTTCTGCTTTGTATCCAGCTATGCCTAGTCCCTCTCACTTCTCTGAAAAGAACACCATGGCCATGAAGAGGTGTTTTTCTGATTTACAGCATGTATGCTACAGATGTATAATTTCAAGAGACCTTACTAGTGGTGATGCGCTCTAGATACATGCAGGAAATGGACTGCAGGGGCTGCCAAGATGCCAAAGTCTTTGAAAATGTTCCTCCACTGCCCTCTGCAATACTTGAAGGTCTAGCCCAAGATACAAAGTCTTCTGGGAAAATATCAAAGCCTTTAAAATTAGAGTTAATAGAACTAAATATGGATTTCTCAAAGAAGCTACTCATTTTACTGCAAGTGCCACTCACATTTGACTCAAACATTCAGGCAACATTCTGATCTTTTTGTGTATAAGTATTTTTGTGCTGCCTTGTTGTATTTCCCATAATGTCATTCTCTATGTCTAATGCCCTTTCTGCAGTCAAAAAATCTGAATTATTTTCCTTTGGTAAGAACTTTGCCATTATAGATCCTCTGCATGTATTTGCCAATGAAGCAGCTGGCAAATTTGATCTTCTGACAGCTGTGCTTCATGTAAGACATTGATGCATTAGAATATTCTTTAGAAGTCGTATGAAGTGTGAACTGCTGCTACCAGGTATTGTTGCTCACACCATAAAACTTATGTCATGTAGTAAATACCTGGAAAAGAATTGTATCTCTTTTTGCTCACAATGCAGCATATCTTCCTCTTGAACAGCCTCCAGGTTAGGGCAGGGACAAGTCTTTTGTTCCTTTGAGAACCTCGTCCTCCTTAAAGGAGTGTTGACTGAATGTGCAGATCTCAATGTGGGTTTAGGYCATTGATTATCAATGTAAGTCAAAATAAAAGAGGGGAGATGGGGCTKCGTGTGAGGCATCTGTGTGTGTTCGTGTGTGTATTCTTGCCTGCTTTGTGCCTCAATGATGGTCTTTTAAAAATTTTTCAAAAAAAAGACTGTAAAGAAAGGGGTTGATTTTGACTGTATCTTGTTAACAAAAGCTTGCAGAAAACTTTTGACTTATAACCTTCATATCAACAGTCTGGACTGCATGATTTTACTAATAATATAATAATAATTTATAATATTTTATAATACTTTATAATATTCTATAATATTTTATATAGTTTTATAATATTTTATAATAACATACTAACTGATAAAAAATATATACTGTGCTTAAGTTTCATCTATGGGAAACAGAACTACTCTATTTCCTGTGTGGGCAAACATTGAAATGGAAAGACTGAGTGTTGTACAAAAGGCTTGTCTTCTCTTCAGTGCTCTGGCATTTATCAAGGAAAGCTTGGGTAATTTTGCTCTATCCTTCAGATAATGTGACCTTGATAGATTGCAAAAAATAATTGTACTTAAGGAGTTCAATAAAAAATGAGATGCTAAGTTCATTGCTGCAGTAATAAAACCAGTTTGAAGACAGCTTCTGCAGCGATATTATTGATTAATGTGTCACAGACTAAAATAAGGTGCCCCCATTTTAATCAGCCTGTAAGGACAGTTATGCTGATGCTCCTAATCAAACTGCTGTTCAATACAGACAGGCCATTCATCACAGTGAATTAGAAGCTATGTTTCAGAAAGCAAAACCAAAAATACACAGGCTAACCCACAGCCATCTACGCAACTCAGAGGAAACAAGTATTTATTGCAAGTTTTTCTGAAATGATAAAATGTGTAGTCTGAAATCCAGGACAGTATACCACTCTAATACAAGTAATATACCTCAAGGAAATGTTTTTTGTGTGGTGTTTTTTTCTTAGGGAAATATAGGCCATACTGTATCATATTACACATTGTGTAGCTTTGAGTTCATTTTAATTTTTAGCAGTCATCTGTTTTCTTCATCTATACATAAGTCACACCACAGGAACATCTGCTCGTTCTTTTCTTTCTTCCTGTTGACTTCAGTTTTGTGGCTTTGTTTCCATATGAGGGTCAAAGCTTGCTTAGTCAAAGAAGGACAAGGGGAGAAAATGTTACAGCACTACAGTTGTGCTGGTTTTGACTCCTGTTTACTCCTGGAATTCAGTAGATCTTCCCCATGCCGTACCTCTTGCCCTTGCCACAATGCCCTGTGGCTGGGCTGAAAACATTTTTGTCCCATATACTTAAAAAACTCCTTTGGTCCCTCTGCTGAGGTGGACATAGTGTAGTCTGTCCTTGTATGTTGTATTTTGCAATACAGCCTCTGTGCTCTGAAATTAGGGCTGTCAGGTTTACTCCTGGGTGCATCCATGACCCACTGTAGGGTAGCAAATTTTATTTAAAATCTCATCAGCTGGTTAAATCTGACATGAATCTCATGACAGAAGGCATGAGATATCTTGAATCCTATGAGATATTTAATAATTGGTAGGATTTTGCCTATATTTTGTCTTTCTTGCTGTTCTGAATGGGAAAAAAGAAAATTAAAATTTGAATAATACTGTGGTGGGGTGTGTGTGCGTATGTGTTTCAAAGGAAATAAACTAGCAAAAGTGGAGACAAAAAAATAAAAAAGAGCAAACATTAATAACAGCAGCTTAATTTTAGTCCCAACAGACTTAAGTAGCAGAAGGGGAAAAGAAGATCTGGGGCTGGCTAGCAAAGCATTGCTGCGTGTAAACTCCACAAGGCATCTCTGAGTGCTTTTATCATACAGAGCCTGAAAGTATTTGTAATTTGTGACTCTGCAGTCAAGAGCAGTCTTGCAAGCAAGGAGTGTTTATTGTGGATTTCCAGTACAGAGAAAACTACAGCCAAGCTGACCAGAAAGACTGGAATTTCATCTATCTCTCTCCCCTCCCCCTCTCTGCTTTCTCTCTGTCGCTCACTCATTGGATTTCTTTCTCTGCCAGCCTTTTAAAACAGAAATTACTGGGTCAGTGACATACATTTTTCCTCTTTTTCTAGTATGATCTCGTGTCCAGCCTCCAACAGAAACACTGCTACCTGTAAGTATCTTATTCGAGTTTGCTGTACATACTGAATGCTGTTGTTTTTGTGGTGATAATAGTGCTTAAGAGCTTGCAGAATTCTGTTTGTTGCTGAATGTTGCAGCAGAGCAGCCAGACAGTAATTTTTGAGCTCRAGATGGATGAAAGCTCAGTTCTAACTTCGAGGAAAGCAGGCACTGGGTTTTGCCAGTGGTTTAGTAGAAGTTAACTTGAAAGTTTAGATTCCAAACAATTCACTTTATCCTAATATTCAAACTGATATGGATTTCTCAACTACGCTGAATTTTTCCCATCAGATCTAATAAAATCTTGGAAGAAGTAAATAAGATTTCTTTGCTTAGAATTGTCTTATTAATGATACACACTAGAGGAAATGTAATAAAAAGCACTGAAACATATGCTAAAAACTTTTGATACCAGTAAGTCATGAAAAAGGATATATTTGATTTAGTTGAGATAACTTGTTTTTTAAATGCATATTTTAAAATTGTACACTTATTTTACAGTAGGGATCTGTCAGCATTTTTATATTTTCATGTTCATTTAGACAGCTGATTCAGTTCATCTAAACTATGCAGAGGCTTATTAGTCATATGTATGCATGAAAGTTTACATGAGTTCCTTAACACATGTGCGCTCAAAAAGGTTTTACATTTCCTTCTGATTTCTATGTGTTTATCTGGAACCATGACCTTTTAGAAATAAGTTGCTTTCACTGTTTTGCTGAGACATACCAACAAATCCTGCAGATAATTATACACTGTTTCTTCAAATGGTTATTAAAAGGGGCTTTTGCAAGTTACGTATTTTCTTGTTAAAGAATTCTACTAGTCATAGTCTCAGCTTACCCAGGTCTGCACTTTACCTTAGGCAAAATGCATCTCTGCTGTTGACATGTGTCCAAGGAGTAACTACTTACAAGGTCTTATCTGCCATTCCCTAACTCAGCAAATACCTTGCCAAATACCTAGGTTCTTGGTGATCTGTGATCCTTGTTTGTAGTGCATGGAACAAAAACATTAAATAGGGAACAGTCCAAGGGGTGCATGTGTTAAGCGCACACTCTGAAGTGACAAGCCCCTAATTTAACAGCTCATGATCCTTTCATTGTCCTGGGCTAGATTTTAGTTGCTGTAATAATATTCATCTTGTTTCCTAGAAATCATGGAAAGCTCTTACTTGTTTTCTTTAAACCTTTCCTTAAAAAAATTTGTATGTTCTTTCTGTTTCTTGCAAACTTTTTCTGGTATTCATTAAAACAAATCATTCCACAAAAATCATTCTCCATTATCCCCTTCCAGCTTTGCAAAAGAATAAGGCAATTTTGATCCAATTTTTCAGGGAAATATCCCAGGCAATGAGAGATTTTGTCACACACAGAGAAACTCTTGAAGTCTCATCCAAATCCCCATGAAGGTTTTGAGTGTCATTGAGACTTGGCTCAAAGTCACTTGTGATTACAGGTATTTTAGTCAAGTTTTAGGTATTAAAGCTGAGAGTTACTGATGCTGCTTCACATTTTACTTTCAAATGTTTTGTGTTGGTAGATAACTATCTAAAAAATTTGGGTTAATCTTTTAGTTACATCAATGTAACTCTGCTCAGAATCAGACTCACCAGTTGTTGTGTTTTCAATTAACCGTTGCATCATTTTTCACATGTGCACCAGCAGCCCTGAGGGAAAACCAGTTCTGGCACTTGGAGGAAATTTTTAACAGAAACCATCCTCTACATTGTCCCCAGTTTGGTATGTCCCTCTGTCAGCTCTACAGAGACATTCACTGCCGCTTCAGAGGCTCCTTCTCTTTCTGTCTTCCCCCCAGCCTCATCTGCTGAGTGTGCAGGAGTTGCCAGCAGATGAGTAGCTCCTTAGAATTCCCCTTGCCTTGTCCTTAGAATTCCCCTTGCCAAGTGTCCCTTGTTCAATGTCTTGGGCACATCTTTGGGACTTATCTTCCCAGATAATTCTGGGCTTCCAGATTTCAGATCCGGCTTGGCCAATCTGCCTCTAATTATGGGAAAGGAAGTCTCTTTGCTTGTTGCCACATTTTTTATGCCAGTATGGGTTTATATTGGATCTCAGGGGAATTACTGGACAGGTGGCAGACATAACTCTGTGTTTTTCAAAAATACACCAGGTAATTAATTTAGATCCTAGCAGTCAGATGGCTCTATCTTTTCAGCTTAGAGTCAGCACATGATTTAGGGTGAAAAGGACCTCTGCAGGTAACTGCGCCCACTTCTTTCCCCAAGAAAAGCCAGTTTTATGGCAAATCTGGCTTCAAAGTTACATCAAGCAACTCAGGCCTTGATTAGTTGTTTATTAAATAAACCTTTCTATTTTAGTGGGTTTGTATGTCTCCCTCGTGCTCCAGGAGCTCTTCTGTTAGAAGTCTAAAAATAAGCAATAAGGCCTCTCTTCTTCAGGCTGAACAAATCCAGCTGTGTCAGCCTCTCCTCATAAATCATGTGCTCCATCCCCACTGAGGGATAACAACTAGTATATGAAATATCACTGAACTGTCAGGAATGTTTTACTTCTGGGACCAAAGCTGGTAGCTTTCTGTGAGCTTGTACTCACACAGTGCACCTGGAGTTGTTCAGTTGTTTCAGTTGTTTTGGCATATAGACAGACCCTTAGAAAGTTGTTGAGAAAACAGCGTAATTTCACAACAGTGATTCTCCTTCTGTGTTGTTCGTGAATACCATTATGTCATTAGGCCACTAAGTATATCTGAAATATTTTGGTGCATTTGGAATTAAACAGTCCCTTAGTTGTATGCCCATTCTGAATACACAGGTGACAGGGCGAGGAATAGCAGAGGTGAATCAGGTACAACTGTGATATTAAGGGCAGAGAAGTAAGGAGATTGTAAGGAAGTCCAAAGCAGCCACAAAATGTGACAGTGGCATCACCAGCAGTTGTATATCTGCTGAAGAGCAGAACACTGTCTTTCAGTGTAAGCACCATGTAGCACACGCATGACTTCATTGAAGCAATGGCCTTCTTCACAGATAGGGGGGATGTTACTATCTTAGCACTCACCCCAAAACTTTCTCATTTTTATTGTCATTATATGCTGAAAGAATCTCTTGCCATTTCATCTTGGTATGATTGTACAAGTAGTTGAGAAAGTAAGGTTTTACTTCCCAAGATCTTCACTTGGCCACCTCAGGAGACCGTCCTACAGGATCCAAATAGAGGCCAGTGGCTAGAAGGTATGGGTCAAACATACAGTGATGGAGGAGCTGTGTCTGCAAGTTAAAGTAGTCAAAGCAAGACTAATACACAGTGACAACAGGACCAAATTTGTAACAGAGAATGTCTCATACATCCACCATGAAATTGATCAAAATTCTCCTGATTCCTCTTGCACACTTTCTGTTCTGTTTTTTGATGCAGGGTAAGAAAGGGCAGCATAGAAACCACTGCCTGCACCTGAGATTTGCAACTGTACTCCATGCTGGGATTTATGGGGCAGACACCGGAAACAGATGAACCTGGGCTGTAGCACAGTCAAGATGCAGATGTCTCTGCATGACTGCCATTTTCAAATTGGTGATGAAGCTATCTCTCAACTTTAACATTGTTTTATGATAGCTATCCACATTGGAGTGAAGAAAGTCAAAACTATCCAGGCTTTAATTTTATAATTTCTGATGAGGTGCCATGAAAGAAAATGCCTGTGAATAAAACTATTTAGCACCATAAATCTAAGCCTCAGCCTGCTATTATGGAGCAGAGAGCTATTGTCATGAGATGTAAACCACGAGGTCTAAATGTGCCAGAGCCATATACTGTCCCTTAGCACTTTGCCAGGTTCTAGTCTGAATCTAAAATTTCTAATTATTTTCTTTGAATGTTCTACCATGGATTTTATTCCTTTTCCACCAGCTAGAATTACACATTTTCTCTCAGATTTTCTTCAGACTGGTATGGCTCCAATATTTTAAACCAAAGTGGAAAGACTTTCAGATAAATACCTAGAAAACTAGAGTTGAAATTTACATTCCAGACCACACAGTCAACATATATCTAACTTAACATGTATGTGAGTCTCAATGTCTTCAATCTTAAATATATGGTGAAGTGAGTGGATCTGTCTTATTTAACATTAGGAAGTGAATAATTTTACAGATTTTCTGAACTGCTGGTGTTGAGTGAAATTTAAAACTAGGTGGACACATGTTCAGTTACAGACGGCTCAGAAGGTCACTGCTGGAAACAATGGAGTGCACCCTTACCTGTTAACAACAACAAAGAAAATGAAGACATGCAAGGGTTTTTTTTTTTTTAAATTAATTTTTAGGAAAGTTCACTGTTGGTCTTAAGGCAAATAAGTAGCCAGGGAATTAAATATTAACAAAAACTAAAGGAATGTTGATGCTTTACTGTCTTGAAATTTTTATGATCTTCTTACATTTAATTCATATTCTTTGGGCTGTAGCTTCAGTCCCTTTGGAGGATTGTAGAAATTAGGCTTTTAAAAGGATTTCAATAGTGCTTGTTTAATGTAAAAAAAAAAAAAAATCTTTTCTTATGAGGTTATAAATGTGAAAGATGAAGATTAACAGTAACTAAGGGCATGAGAAACTTGTATAATTTATTTTCCATATTATCTTGTGTTCTTTATTTCCATTGAATTTTTCTCAGGTTTTGGGGCTGTCTGCTATTTTCTGAGCATTTGTACACTGAATGGTATTCAAAGGTGAAGTCAATCTGCTGCTCAAAATGAACTGCAATTGTCAGAAATGGTGGAAGTATTTTGTATGTGTTTGTTGTTTTGTTTTTTATCCCTATAGTTGCCCAATGCGTTAAAGCAATTTTCTTTTTTCTTTTTTTTTTTTTTTCAGGATTGACAAACCTTGAAAGGACTCTGAGATCAAGTTCATCATTTTGTCAGGCTTGACCAATGAATTTTATAACAGCTTAAGGATATTTTGTAAATATCTGCCCAATAACTGTCCAAATTTCAGTCAAGGAGAACCTATTAATAGAAAACGTCATACATTTTTACCTGTGACTAATAATGCCTGCATTATGTGGTGAAAGTCTGCTGGTGGAGGAAGAAGACTCCTTTTCTTAAGAAATTTTTTCACTGGTGAAAAAGACTGGCACCCCTTTATAATATGAAGCCCTTTGAGAAAAGCCTGTTGTTTCTACTGCTGCCTGTGGTGTTAAGAGTTGTGTGCTCCTCCTTTATTAGTGTGAACCTTGGGGTGAAAGTGATGAAAGGACAGTCGGTCTTCCTGTCAGAAGAAGACCTCAAGTTTTCCATCCCCAAAGAGAAGGATGCCTGCAAAGTAGAAGTTGTGATTAATGAACCAATAACACAGAGGGTTGGGAAACTTACTCCACAGGTATTTGGGCTCTGTTTTGCTGGTTTGAGTGTTAATGTGTGCAGGTCTGCTAAAAAGAGCTGCTTTATTGATTTTTGTTCTTCTTTTGGGTAGTGACTAAAAGGCATGAAACTGAATGGTGTGTGAGATTCGACCTTTTGCTTAAGTAGAAAGCTGGCAGAGAACTGCAACGCTGAAATCCAAAAGCTGAGCTCAGTAGCACAAATGCACAGAAATGAGTCTGGCCATAGTCCCTTTCACAAGTAAAGAATGGATATTTCAAAACTTCCAGTTAGGAGATATCCTTCAGTCTCTCAGCTGCTTATTTTTCTCCCATGAGGGTAATCAGTGCTCCTTAAGCAATGCATGGCCCACTACCGCATTTTGAATTTTAGTCATGAAGCCACTACTTAAGGAGCAATTAAGAAAAAAAAAATCACATATAATAAGCACATTGTGCATACAGCATTGTTTGTTCTGCTCTGCAACAGCCAAATTGTTAGCAGATGGCAAATACATTAAAACTCCTGTTTTCTGTTCAAATGTCAAGCTTGTAGGAATAATGAAATATATTTAACATATTACCATTCTGCTACTCATCTGCTTTACAAATTGCCCCACCTGAGTTATGGCAGGAAGGACCTGAAAGTAGTTGTCATGAAGATGTAATGTTATAGACAGAAGATAAATGGTTTCAATGATTCATACCCAAACAAGTTTGGGTGTTTTGAAAAATTCTGGATTGTGCCACAGCATACAGTTTTGTGTGTTTGTACATGAATATAGTTTTTAACCTTCTTTCCAGGGGCTTTGGTGGCTTCTGTGAAGATAAGTGAAGGAGCACCAGTGTCAATTGATTTTTCAAAACTTCTGTCTTGGTCATCAGTATTATTTTTGCAAACCCCTGACAAGTACTTCAGCTGAATTGTCACTCCTAAGGAGCCATGGCATACCAGGGAAAACAGGAGGTGATGGACAGGACATGTGTGATCTCCTCCAGAGACTGGCCTCAAGCAGTGTAGTGCATCTACTGAAACTACCCAGGGCTTGTTTTCTGCCAGCACAGGGGCACTGATCATAGTACCCCACCTCTACTTCCCCAGTATAGGTTGTTCCTTCACTCATACAAACACACAATCATTAAGGGAGAAAAGACCTTGAAGAACATTGAGTCCAACAATTATGTGGTTGGACTGCCAGGTGTGCTACTAAACTGTGTCCTTAAGACCTACCCATATACAATCTTCGAATGTTTTCAAGTATGGTGAGTCCACCAATTCCTTGGGGCACCTGTTTCAATGCCTGACCAACCTTTCAGTAAAGAAATTTTTCATAGCATCCAATCTAAAGGAGAGGAGAAAAAGAGGGACTTACATGTGAAATCTATGGGGAACCTCTTCTGTACACGATCTATCTGGCTGAGGAGTAACTTTGCTTTCAATTTCTGCCTCAGCCTCTATGTGCAGTACGACCCAGGTATTTTGAAATAGCCACTTTGTCCTGTCTAACCCAACATGCTTCAAGTACTCAGCTAGAAGCCCTTTTCAAGAGATTCCAGGAGATGTGTATCTGCTGCACCTTAATTTCCAAATGTCTTCCCATCTCCCAGCCCCACTTCTGTTAAGCACCTGTTCTTTCATGGCCCTGAATACGTGCCCAGGCAGCTGAGTGTGGAAGCTGCAGGCACTCATTCCTGCAGGGAATGAGAGAGAGGGAAGAGCTCTGCTGGGGAGATGGCCCTAGGGCACCAGGCTGGAGTGAGTGCCTGAGCTTTCAAAATTCCTGAAAAAAGTCAGGAGTCCAGCTCTCCTTGTGCCACTCATGATCTTTCTACAAGAAATTCTGCAGCCAGAAAACGTCTCTGGTGTTATCTGGTTAACTATTATTGAATTGAGTAATGTTCTAGGAATGTATGACAATTTAATTATAATTGTAATTGAAAAGCAGCTGAAGTGGAAAAAACCAAAGCTCAACAGTAATTAGGAAAAGATTTAGATTTCCTTTGTCTTACCCAGTGAATTTATAGGCAATTAGAGTTGCCTGTTCGTACAAAAGGAAAATATATAAGAAAATATAAACCAGACGTTTCTTTTTGCAAAGCAGATTGTGTCTCATCTCAATACATATATAAACTCACTGTCAGCCAGTGGTAACAAACCTTTGTGGAAAGATTCTAAATTTTCCAATCCCTTGTTACCAATTAAGATGTGGAACTAACGATGTCTTAAAAATAAGGACATTGATTCTTTGATATGATTGGATCCAGTGAGATGCATCCCAGAGTCCTTAGGGAACTGGTTGATGTAGTTGTGAAGGCACATTCCATAATACCTGAAAAGTCACTGGAAAAAGGGACATACAGTACCCATCCTTAAAAAGGGTAGATCTTTCCTGGGAATTATTGACCTGTCAGCCTCCGCTCTGTGACTAGGAAAATCATGGAACAGATCCTCCTAGAAGCTGTGCTAAGGCATATCGAGGACAGGGACGTGACTCGAGACACCAGCACAGCTTCACCAAGGGCAAGTCCTGTCTCACCAACCCAGTGGCTTTCTGTGATAGAGTGAGAATCACTCAATCTCACTGGGCAAGAGAAGGTYTTGGATGTCTTTTATCTGGACTTCTGTAATCCCTTTGGCCTTGTACACCCTTTTGTAACCAAAATCTTATTGACTTTGAGGGCTCTACACTGATTTATGTCAGTGAAGAATCTTCCTTATTTTTTTCTTTAAAATAACATACTGTATAACTACTTCTTAATGTTTTTCCATTTTTGTAGAATATCACATAAGACTAACCAATTGATTACTTAAATATCACACTCCTTAATGTCAGTTTGTACTAAGAAAGAAAGGACATTAAGTAAGAAAAAGACATATTTGTTGTCTTTGAAAAAAAAGTGGAGCATACATTTCTGTGGCATTTGAAAATAATACATTACAGAACAGCCACAATATAGTCAAAACTTTCATCGTATGAGAGTAATTTTGTTTTCCACAAATTGTTCTTGTCCTTCCTTTCTAAGCAGTCCCAACAAATAAAACCCAGCATATTTTCCACAGATTGTTCCAAGAGGTCAATCCATGTATATATGCCTGAAAATCAACTAACTCATCATTTAAAAAAAAACCCAAACAAACCAAAAAAAGGAAAGACTTTGTACAATTCACTTCTTGATGAAAGTTAAAAACAGACAATAAATTTTAAAGTTGCTAGGAATATAGAAAAATTATTACATTGCTTGAGCATCTGAAAATAACTTCAGTGGAAGTAGACCCTTTCACTAGTAATGAAAGCTGAGAAACTCTAATTATTCTTCCATTATAGAAGGATGTAAGTTCTTTTCTGTGCAATGTCTAGAAATAAAGAAAGTTCAATAATTCTTATATACTTTAGCAAAAATCCACAAGGTGGTCATGAGGTGGCCATGCTTCAGGTAACTATGCATTAAAAATTAACTTAGAATTAAATTATTACATAAATTTTACACTGAAAGTCAGAGCATCCAAAGATTTTGTCTGTGAGCTACATTTTCAGTCAACATTTTAGTCTTACTAAAGTCCCTCAGCCATTTCACCATCATCTAAGGTGGTTGGGCAAAAAAAAGAAAATTCATGCAAGGCACATAATTTTTATGTTTCTTTTGTCATATTTTAAAAAAATTACTGTCATTAAGAAGTTACCCTTTTTTTTGGAAAAAAAAGAAGTGGTTAGTCAGTCAGCCATATACATATATTAATTGCTATTAGTTATGGCCTCATTAGGCCTGGTAGTGAATGTTGAACAGATGTCACTTTAGTCCGTGGAAGTCCATATAATTATTTGTGAATACTGCCCCAAATAATGCAATGAAAATGACATTTAGATTTATAGTGAAATGCTTAGGAAATGCAGTGATTTTGGTTTCTTGCAGCTAGAATATACATTTTCTCTTTGTAGATATGGAACATGAGCATCTTCCATCCTCCATGGACTGCACAGAGATTCTGTGTTATCACAAGGGTAACATAGACATAGTCTTGTCTATGCTCGGAGCTTTCAGCTGGTGTTTCAGTAAAGAAACAATACTGCATGGGAATTATAAACGGCCAATTTTTCAAATTGCAGTATTTGAGAACATGAAAATGGTATGCCCCAGAATCCAAATCCCTTTTCCAAAGAATGGGTGTGTCAAAAGAATCCTTTTTCTATTTGTGTCAGTCATGCTTCCTCATTGCCTTGCTTTCATGAGTCAACCAACCATTAAATAAATCAAACTGCCTGAAAGAAGTGTCTGCTTTAGATGGGTAAACTGTGGCAAGACAGATGCACAAATTTTTGCCTGTACCAAGTAGGTTGTAAGAACAAATCTATTTTGAATTAGCTGGTAGGGAAACACAGATATCTGCTTGCTTTTGTGTTGTGGATTACACTGATTTTCATGCTGGATGTTGGATGATCTCTCACGAGCCAGACAGAGATGACATCTGACCTAGAAAAGAGCTACTGGTACAAAGTCAGTTTCACAAAAACTGGGAACCGCTCTGAGTCATACTTTTGTGGTACAGATGTAGTGGTCATAAAGCAAGATTTACTACATAATCAAGCTACTGTCGTAAGGAACTTTAAAAGTCAATAAATCTCAAATTATAATGCTGGAATTGCTGGCTTTTCAGCACCACTGCAGTTGTATGCACTGCTGGATATATCTACACTCTTAACTCCACAGGCTGCAGTGGTAAAGATGGTGATGCCAAACTATTTGTTGTACCGGGAACAGCCTTGGCAGCCTGAAACAATCACATATGACCTTTTCCCTTCTAATTGTGGAGAGCTGGCAGCCCCATGTTTAAGTGGTTGCTCTGACTCTCACTGGGAGATTACAGTACAGGTGAATACCTATCCATAGAAATGAACTACATACTGAAATTTTTCTCAGTCTGGTGTATTCCAGGAACTCAGAGAGAAGTGGACCAGATGCTGTGAAGTTAACATCTTTGGCAGTGTGGTGCCAGTCTATTCTTTCTCCTTCACAGGTTTTTGACTGTCACTTCCTTCCCAATGAAGTCAAATATACCCACTATGGATGTCCGATTTTAGATGAAGATATCATCATGCTTAGGCTGTACAGGTAAGCAGCAGCAGCAGATCACACTTCACTCTCATCAGGAGCCCAGCTGACTTTAGGAAGAGCAAACAGTCAATTTTTTACAGTTAAAGCATGTTCTGCTGTGCATGTTGCAACTACTTAGATCCAGTAGCTGCATCATTAGTCAACAAGTGACCATCTGTTTGCAGAAATATTTCTCACCGTATATTGCAGATATTCTCATTTAATATGTATTATGTATGGCTGGCTTATTACACAAAACCAGCATGATGATTTTTTATTATGCTATGGAAAGTGAAAATAGAACTTTTGATTAGACGCCTTGTGAAAGAAAATTAGAAGCCTTGTGAGGCTACCTGAAACAGAGGCTAGACAGTGTTAAAGAAATAAAATATTTATTAAAATATTAAAATATTTATTAGGTATTTATTAAAAGGTCTTCAAAGGATACACCTTGGGCAGTACAAGAGCCTCGCCATGGCTCCACCTTAAATGGACCCAAGAAGGACTCAAGGTGGATTACGAGTCATGAGTTTTCATACTTTTATAAGTTTTGGTCCATTTACATATTGGGGTCAATTGTCTAATTACGGCTTCAGGTTATGAAGTCCCATCCTCCCGGATTGCTTTCCTCAATTCACTGCTTACGCTTTTTTGGGTCTGAAGTTGTGAAGGTGTCCTTGGTTCTCAGGCTGGAAAAGAACTGTTTTGTCTAACTACACTGTGAAGAGAACTTGCTAACACTTTATATGAAGTTCCGAGTTACATACTAATGCAGTAAAGAATCTGAAAAATATGAAAGCTAAAACTTAAGGCATCAGTTTCAGAGTACTGTGTGTTCTCTGCTATTCTGTGTATAGGGATAGACATTTTATATATACACAGAGTAACCTCTTTCTTCACACAAACACCCTGCTTATAAGTAAGGGGGATTTGGGCAGCAGGGTCTGGATTTATGGTGATTCAAGGCTTGAGCACACAAGAGAGAAAGAGGTTCAAGTGAATCAGTTTCAAAGATGAGGACAATGCCCAAATAGCAAAGCAACAGAAGATGGGAAGAAGCATAACTAATTTTCTTCTGTCACTTGCAGGTTTACAGAAACAGAAACGTTTGTAGAAACATTCACCTTTCATGTGAAGTTACTTGAGCCAGACTGCAACATCATAAAAATGCGCTCCCGTGCTTTGGAGGTCCCTGAGTACTATGGTCTGTCTAGGGTGATTGACAAGAATGTCCTCACCTTTGATTATGACAGGAAGATAAACCTGGATTGCACCATTTCCATAGTCTCCTTGGAAACTCACCTGCCTGCTCACGGCCACCTTATTTCCAGGGAAGTGCAGCAAGAGCAGTTACGTGGAGATCAGCCATGGAGCTTCTTCCCTGGCACTAGTAGGATGTGCTTTTGTTGTTTGCATTAGTGTGTTCACAGAGATACAGCAGATTAAGTCTGCAGCAGTGGGTTCTTTCAGGCATGCTGGGTAACAGTGGGTTGTGTGAAGTTTAATGAACAGCTTGAGATATTGTGGGCATGAAAGGGACATAAAGTTTTAGTAAGGCACCATGCAGATCACAGATCTGGGTCAATAATTCCTTGACTGGATTCTGCTTCTGGCTCCTAGACATGTGGACCAATGTGACAGCTTTGTGGGTGCCAAGTCTCAGCAGAAACAGCACAAGTAGTTGCTGAAGGCAGCACCTAACCAGGACACCAAGGGAGGATGGAGCTGAAAGATGTCAGTTGGAAACAAAATCCTGCAGGAGAAATTAAGTCAGGAGAGGAGCCCTACTTCTCATCACTCTCTCTCAGGGTCACTTTAGCTACATGGACAGGTTTCCCATGTTGGTTTCTGCTCTGGTAACTCTTTCGCTATTGCTGTTGGGTTACAGAGCACAGCCTGAGCCAACAGTGCAGAAACGGGAGCTGTACACTGGGACTAGGAGTTATCAACAACAAAAAGATGAGCTGTGAAGAATTTCTGAGGATGGGCATTCAATATCGACACCTTGACCCCGCCTCACCTGACACTGATTATATTCCTGTTAGGCTGGATCTCTCAGACAGTAGAAGCAAAACTCTGCATAAGGTAGATTTTTATGCAAGTTTATAATGTCTGATTGTCATACTGTGTTGTTGTTTCTTTTTTAGTACATGTTTTGCTCCTTGTCACATTTGAAGAGAGATAGGGAGCCTTTAAATTTTTTCAGTTCTTAGAACTTGCCACTTAAGCTAATGAAAGGCATTATCTCCATGCCTCTACGATTAGATCATTATGGATACAGAGAAACACCCCTGTTGTTTACTGTCAGACATAAGTAGTTTATCCTGAGAGAAAAATTAATTCTGGCATAATTCCACAACTTTTATACAGCATGATCTGCATTGATTTCAACATATACAGTAATTAGTAAGTTAAGAGCTCTATGAACATATTCAGTTAATAATAATTAATAGCGTGTGCATGTTTCTGTCAGATAAAGTTATTCATTGAACTCACATCAAATCAAGTAAGTAATTTCAGCCCCAAATTAAGGACAAAATAAGACCAGTGAACATGAAAGCCGTATTTATGATGTCTCGATATTTACTCTAGGTATTTGCTAATTAAAATATTTCAATTTTTCTTTTCAAAATAATTACTGCTTTAACATGTACCCTGATTTGCTATGTGAAGCTAAAAGAAACGGAATATATTTTTTCACTTTACTTTGCCTTTTCAGTTGTCTCGCTTTTTTTCATGTTGTAGACAGAGTATGCATGGCTCCCTGTTCAGATTAGAGGTGCTGCTTCCAACGAAATACCTAAAGCTGCTCCAATGGCAAAGTTCATCCTGGAAGTAAATCAATTTATTTTAACCTCTATTACAACCACAACCATTGATGCTGAAGACAAAGAAACTCCAAAGTCCCTGCTTATATTCAACATCACCAAGCCACCTCCACAGGGCTTTATCACCCACCTCTCTGACCACACAAAACCCGTTGGCTCCTTCACGTGGAGGGACCTCTGTGACATGGTCATTGCTTATCAGCCTCCAAATAACAGCCACACAGAAAGGAGGAATTATGAGGTAATTATGAGTGGGATGTGTGAATATTTGCTGGTTTTCACCTCCTTAAGATTAAAATGTAATCATATATAATGGATATTTTTCAGGGAAAAAAAAAGTTTTTAAAACTATATGAAGTACAAGAGCAGAAGTAAAATCTTTTACCACTTTCTCCTCTGACACATCACCTTAACTAACACAAAATAGATGTCTATTGCTCGCTACATATGAATTTCTTTGTACTGAAAACCTTTTAGTCTCTGTGACTGAGAAATCTCTAAGCTGGATTTTTTTACTAAGAGTAATAGTGAAATAACAGTGCTTGTACATCTACCCAAGAGCCTTTGAAAAATTAGTGGTGCTTTTTCCATAGAGCTTTTATCCCTCCCTGCATGACATTACTGTGACCTGTACAGAGGTGACATATTTAAAGTCATGAGAGCTGGACCAGTCAAAGGCCAGGATTGCTATTTAGCCTTACAGCCTACCTGCTGTGATAACAGTGGTTTAGGGACAACAAAAAGGGGCTCCCAACTGTTCCTCCTGGGAATAGTAAAAGCATGTCACTAACATAGGGAGCATGATGCAAATGATGAATGAGATCAGGTTTCTCTCTGCCAGTTCTTAAGTTATGAAATAACTGTCTGATAAGGTACTTAAGGAATTATCCAATCAAAGCAAAACGGTTGGTCCTAAAGTAATAAAACTGAAGGAACAGAAAGTCAGAGCAAGGTCAGCTGAGGAAAGGGTTGCCTGGAAAGCAGAGCAACAGCAACAGTAACTGGCAATTGATGCTGACAAACTTCTCTCCCTTTTTTTTTCTTGGCTGTCCCAAAAACCTCCTTTTTCTGTTTCCTTAATGTGAGGACCAGATATCCTACCAAAATATCTGCTCCTTAAGTGCCTCATCTCTGTTCTGCTTTCAGCACTGTTTGCAGGTTCAAGAATTTGACAGTTCTGGAGTCTGACAACTCAAGATTTTTATTTTTTATTTTTTAAAATTTATTTCTTTCTATACTAGGGTATATATTTACTGTCATATCTCTTTTTGCTCCTTCACATTTTAAAAGAGTAGGAAATGTCTCCTCCGCTTCTTATTATTACTAGTTAAAAAAAAGCTCTGTATTATTTGATGATTTAACTATACCCCAAATAAAATGGAAATTACACACACTACAAACTAAATTTCACAGAATTCACTGTGAAGAGYGAAAGGACGCAGATACTCAGTTTTGTGCAGAGCTTCTGTGGCTCTTTTTAGAAGCTAAATCAAGTTTTTTTTATTAACATGTCGTCAGATGCCTGTAAGATCTCAGGAGAGAATGCACTATATGTGTTGTAAAGTACATTTGGTTTCCAGTTTTCAATAAGCAGTTTATCTATATTCACAACAGGTGGAGTTTGAGGTGTATGACTTCTACTTTGAAAGGAGTTTACCAATCACTGTGCATCTTTCTATCAGACCAACAGATACAAATGCCCCTCGGGTTTCATGGAATACAGGTGAGATCTCCTATGCTAAATTCATTTTGCTTCAGAATTAATAACATTTCTGACACACATATTTGACAAAGCTCTAAAATTCAGATTTACGCCTGGAGTCTAAGGATCATTAAACTGAAGGGGCATAACCTATTTTCCCTTATATTCATTTTGGAGGGAACATGTTAAAACAGCTTGAAAAAGATCTAATGTCTTAACTGGAATGAAAAATAAAGAAAAAATGAAGTTACAGGATAACTGGGATTTATTTTTACAGCATTTTCTTGATGAATGAACTGTACATAAAATAGTATGAAAATTAAAGGCAAATATATGATGGAATAGGCACAGTGGGGTAGCATGTGGGAAAGACCAAGGCTTGTCGGTGTTGTTTAATGTGGAAGTGTTCAAAAATTAACAACTAGGAAAAAGGGCATGATGTAACACCAGCCATTTAAAGCCTGGAAACCCTACAGGGTTAAGTCTAATTCAAACATATTTATAATGCTTGCACTGGAAAGGGAACAGAGTGCCTCATCTGGAGTTCACTCATATTTAATAAACTAAACGAAAATATATAGGATGAAACCCTTCTAGAAGTTAACACTGGGGAAAGCACAGTTTTCCTGCAGTAGAAAAGGAAAGAAGGTGAGGAAAAGGTACCTCATGTCTTCCAGAGAAACCTTGCCTGAAATGACTGTCTAAGTAAGAAGGAACACTGTCCTCTCTCAGGAAGATCAACATATGTTTTTAACTGCATGCTCACTAAAGAATCTAAATGCCCAGTTTCAGACATTGTGAGATTGCAAGTGCAGTGCTCCTGTCGGTGCAAATGTCCAGAAGTGTGCCTCATTAGATTATCAGATAATTGGAAACCAGATGTCAAGGAAACTTTCCTGCCTGACCTTCCAGATGACCCCCTCTGTGAGCCCCAATTACACCACCCAAGATTTTCACTACTGCAACTGAAAGTGACCTGACGGATGTCCCACTTGACTTCCTACACTCAGGACACACACAGTAACAGACAACTTCCATGGACCATGGGTTTCCCATATAGGAATCCTAGCTGTCTGCTTCCTTTATGTAAGTTAACTGTGGTGCAGCAACACAAAATTAGCTCAAACTGGGTGTCTCCAATTGTTTGGACCCTGAACAAAGGAATCCCTGACTTTTATACTCCATAATCTGCATGTACTTGTTCCAATGGTGATATTTGTTCTTGTTCATTGGGTCCTGCAGTCGATGGGTGACCAGCCACACCCTATGCTCTTTTTTTACACAAAGGGTCCATGCCCATTCATGGTTCTTTGCTTGAGGCTTCAGATATTTCCTGCCACCCAGGGCACAATGTACAACTCACAAATGAGGCTACCTGCACTAGGTGCCTCCTGCAACATCAGAATTGGTTATTTCTCTGAAAAAGATTCCTTAAAAACAGTGAACAAATTCAAGTATGTCAGAAACTGTTACCAGATTTTAGGTGGCCTTAGAATCATAGCATTATAGAAGTATTAAGGTTGAAAAAAACCTCCAAAATTATTTTCATCTGAATATCACCATGCCCACTAAACTATATCATGAAGCCCCATGTCTACTTGTTTTTTGAACACTTCCAGTGATGGTGACTCCGTTACTGCTCTGGGGAGCTTGTTCCAAAGCTAAATCACTCTTTCAATGTAGAAATATTTCCTAATATTCAATCTAAACCTCCGTTGGAATACCTTTCACACGTAGATGTGTAGATAGAATTAAACATTCTGGGATTTTTTTCCTGGTTGGAAACACCTTTACGAGCTCTAAATGCTGAGTGATGTAACTCTCTGCTCTTTACAGGCCTCAGCCTCCTAGAGGGGCAATCCCGACCCATCACATGGCAACATTTCCAAGTTGTAGACAATGATGACATCCAAAATGTTCGCTTGGTCACAGTTGATGGCTTACAGCATGGGCGGCTGTCGGTGAGAGGTAGGTAATTTCAACTCCAGAGACTGGAAAAAATCTCCTCTGTGGTAAAACAACAGCTCTGCTCCCTCTGCTGACCGCCTTCGCCTGCTACAACTATGCTAGGCATGGGTATTAAAACAGAAATGTTCAAAAATTCAGTATTTAAACCTTTACTTTCCTAATGTTTACACTCCAAAGTCAAAATTTTAAAGAAATCAGCTATGCTTTCATTGAGAGACATGATTTAGGAGAAACACATTTTTATGTGTATTTTTAAATGTCAATACATTTTTAGTTCTTACCTTTTTGCTTGCAGATATTAAGAAATACCAAGCAATTTTGATTTGTTGGCAAATACAGACAACATTTGGATAAAGTTGTTACTGGCAGCTTTAAAGTTTATTTCAAAAAGTGAAACAAATTAGACTTATAACTCATTAGCCTTCTGCATTATCAATATTACTAGTTTTGCTCGGCAGCACAAGTCACCACAGTGCCTGGGGAAGAGGTTATGTAATGGAAATCACTCTGCTCTTGGCAGGGTGGGATTATGTTGCCACAATCAATGCTGAGTTTTTTGAAAGTTGAATGAGTTCATGTAAAATGCATAACCTAAGGACATGAAATTATTGAAAAAAAAATGGAAAGGTGGTGTTTTGAATGTAGCAAACATAGAAACTATTCAGAAGTAAACTTAAATTCAGAAAACTCCTGACAAGTAGCCCAGTGTCCATCCTCCTGCAAAGCTACAGACAGGAACTATGCTGTATCAGCAGTGCTAGGTGGGTTCAGCCCCAGAGACAGTCTTAGGGAGACTGTGCAGTTGGTCAGGGCCATCTCCTGGTGGCAGTCCTGCCCTTGGATACTGAGCTTGAGGGTTTCTCAGACTACCATGCATTAAACGAGGTTGACATTCTATCTCCAGCGACTGCGCCTTATTCTCTTTGGCTGTCTGCATAAGTACATGCCAAGGAAAACATCACCACGATTTTTGGCAATTGTCTTTTTTGGTAAAACCTTAGAGGAATGCTTGGCTTCTTTTGTTGGTGGTCCTGGGGAGATCATACTTTTTAGCACCAGCTTGCAGTCCTTGAATCCTTTGACTTGCCTGGATATTTGTCCATAGGCATAACATTTCTAGTGAAGCAGAGGTATAAAACTATCTTATCACAGACAGTAACCTTAATATACCCAAATCCCCACATAATTATATTTTACTTGCAATGAAATCCTGATCTTTAATTATAAATACTGTATTCTTTGGTGCCTAAAATGCATGCAAAATGCTTTGATAAGAAAGTAGAGGTTGAAATTAAAGTGGAGACAATCACAGTTAAAAATCTTTGGTGTCTCCAGTTACCTTTTGTGACATTTGGAGGATATTCTCTGCTGTCACAGTTGCAAATTTTGCATTCTTATTAGCTATTCCAAACTCCTACAAACTTATTTTTGGTAGGAGAAGTTACATTTGATTTTTCTAGTTAGCAATAGGTTGTCCATCTCTCTCCGTCAACAATCTTAATGTTAGTGGAAAGATACTTTTCTGGGCTGAACCACACATTTTTGCTGCGTTTTTTTTCCACTGTTTTGACAGGAGGGAAAGGATTCATGTTCACTGTCTCTGACATTCAAGCTGGAGTTGTTCACTACCATCATGATGACAGTGATTCTACTAAGGACTTTGTGGTATTTAGAATTTTTGATGGCCTCCACAGTATTCGCCATAAGTTTCCAATAAATATCCTCCCTAAAGATGATAGCCCTCCATTTCTGATCAGCAACGTGGTCATCGAAGTTCATGAGGGACAGACGATCCTGATTGAGGGCTCCATGCTTCATGCTTCCGACATGGATTCCAGTGATGACTACATATTATTCAATATCACCAAGCCATTACAGGCTGGAGAAATCATGAAGAAACCAGGGCTAAACTTGATAGGTAAAGAAGCACACTCACAAAAACACACTTTTCTTTGTCCTTTTCTTTTAAAAATACAGTAAATGTTACAGTCAGATCTTACTTTGGCTCAGGAGAGATAATGGCAAATTTGAACTTCTTTCATTGCAGTGTAAAACCCCATCACTAATTAATGTTGGTCTCTGCACTAGGATAACTGTTCCTGTATACACAATTTATCTTGTAATTCTTCCATTCTGAGTCTATTTTCCTTTCCAGTACTTTTCTCTGGAAAAAGTATTGGGCTAGTCAGGAGTTAGTTTACATGCAAGGATCTGTGACAAATTCAGAGCTAATATATGATGTTAATTATACTAAATGATGAGAAAACTTTCCTTTCATGTAACAACTCAGAAATTCTTGTGCTAGGCTGTAGAGGCTGCTAGTCCTGCAACTTTTCTTCTGACTTATGAACAGGGCTTTCAGCCTGTTTGCTGTGTTGCTTTGTTTTTCGAATGATCTTTAAGTGACACAGAAAAGAAGTTGTTGGTGATCTTCAGAGAATGTGGAGGACAATGAGAGAACATTTCAAGGACGTTTCATTTGGGTGAAAAACAGGACATTATACTTCCCCAGTTACTTGCACATCTAATGCATAACTTTAATGTAGTATTAAAATCATGGAGTGTTCAATGGAAGATGTATTCTTCATTTCAACAGGGTATTCTGTGAATAGTTTTCTTCAGCGAGATCTATTTAATGGAATAATTTATTACCATCATTTGGGAGGAGAAGTATTTGAAGATTCCCTTGAGTTTGTGCTATGTGATAGCCATGACCCTCCAAACCTCTCAGAGCCACAGGTATGAAATGGAAGCAACTTTTCAGTATTGTGATTTTTTTCTTCAAATGGCTGATATCTTACATGTGCTGACAGGCTTTCAAATAAAACTGGTAGAGACTTTTTCTGATGACAGTCATCACCATAAACAGTGTTCTTCAGGGCTATTTCTTGTTCTTGCTTTCAACGGGGTAATTCTCTCCCTGGCTGAATAGAGACAAGTTAATCAAAAAGATTTCTTCCTGTACTATAAAATGAAATGTTGAAAACAAATTGTATTTGGAGACAGTACAAACAAATTAAACAACTCTTCTGAAGTCAGCTGAGAATAGACTATTTTTTTCATGCAAGAATCCAACATACTGAATTTAACTTTGCATTTAAAGGGAGACTTCTAAGATTCAAAAATCTTTGCCTTTAACTGTTATACATATCCATTACTCATGTGATGATGATATGGCATGACAGCCACATCCTGCATCTCATAGTCCAGTGGTCCACTCCTGAGTGCATGTTGGTGTAACAGCTACTTGTGACACTCCCTTAATGAAAGGAAATGCTGACAGTTCTACTGTCTCCCCAATTCCAGGTGATGATGGTTCACATTATCCCTGTGGATGACCAGCTACCCAGAGAAGCTCCAGGAGTGACCCGTCACTTGGTTGTTAAGGAGACTGAGATTTCTTACCTAACTAAGAAACATCTCCACTTCACAGATGTGGAAGAGCAAGACAGGGAACTCACCTACACCATAACCACTTCCCCATTTTTCTCTTGCGCCCATGGGTAGGTGCAACCTGTGATACTTTTCATGTGGGACAGGGGAATAACCCATGTAAGAGGGACAGCTTCAGTGGCAGTAACATAGAACTTGTGCCTCAAGTTCTTCATCTGTTGAAAGTGCAGGTGACAATAGCTGGATGCAGCTCTGCTGTTGATGATTAAGGGTAAGCTAGAGCCTGAAGCGAAAGAGTAATATACAGAGTAAGAAAAAATAGGTAATGCRTAGTTGAACAAGAAAAAAGAAGCAGGAAATCTCGTGAAATATTTTCTTTCTTTTTGTTTGATGTGCATTTTACACTGACTAGTGGGATCCCATTCAGCCTCAAGCACAAGTCACAGCACCTCTCCTAAGTGTTAGAATGGGGCTGACCTGTGCCTGCCCCAGACTGAGAATAGGAGGTGCTGCAGCTTTTTCCAGAATATGTATCAGGTACTCCTCGTTGTGGACTAGGAAGATGTGGAGCAGAAAACAGGCAGAAAATGCTGTGGGAGCAAGTGAGGTATGGAATGAATGGGCATAGTAGCCATGTACATCACTGTTGCTGTAATCTCATTAGAGCATCAGAAATAATTTGCTAAATGAAAAGTTTTAAATCCAGATATTGTACCGTTTAAGCTGAAGATCAACACTTTCAAATTTGATCTCAAGCAGCAAAGGATCATTATGTAGCTGGGGGAGAAGGCTGTTTCCCTAATCAGTCAAATACCCACACGGTTATCCAGTTTGCCTGTTTCCGCTGTTGGAAAGCTGTCTTGCTGAAAACGGGTTAATTTCAGAGTTTATAAGATGCATGTGACTAGAAATAATTTCTCTCTCTACTTAAAGATAAATGCAGGTGTACAAGTAAAAAGAATTTGATGGACTAGACTTGCAGGTGGTGTAAATGGTATCTGGGGTATGTAGAGACACACCTGCAGCAATTCCAGAGCTTGCTTGTAAGTTATGAGATCATTTTTTTGTGATCACTCTGAAAAGTATTTCTTTTGGTCAGTTTTCTGTGGTAATGTTTAAATGGATAACAAGGATGGAAAAAAGGAAAATGTTTTTCCTTTCAATGTAGCTGGAAATGTGAAGGTAATTTGAAATGCAAGAGAGGGCTATGTGGCTATTTTTTTTTGTTCTTTGGTATTGCTAGCCAAGATGTGACACACAAATTTTTGTGTAGCTACTCAGATGCTGGGAAGCTGTTTATGGTGGACACTATCCCCAAACTGGTCAAGGATCCTGCTGCTCTTGCACTGCGGTCATTTACTCAGGTTTGTTATGTTACCTGATATGAGAATGAGTTCTAAATAATTTTCACAAGTTACAAGTGTACAGCCTTTATTTGACAGGAAAACAGGAGGTGGAAACTGAGGAGCAATACTATCACCAGCTCTGCTTAAGAAGCTCAAAACTGCTATTTCAATACCAGATTTTAAAATTAATCTCTATATTTCTATCTCTATACATACTATGCTTCAGTTTTGCAATTATATAAACACAGATGTCCTAAAACCAGAATTGGCTACAGTTGCTTGGGTAGGCTGATTGTGGCTTCACATGATGTAAGAGGAATGAAAAAGTATGCAAAATATAGAAATGAGATTTTGAACAGTTTCCTGCTTCATCTGAGTGTCTTCACCAGAAGGTATAGTACAGGATGGAATAGGCTGGAACAGACTTTTCTCAGGATTTTGTAGTTCAGTTTTCATGCTTCTGTAGTTTGACAAATAAGTATTACCAGTTTTATATCCTGCTGTATGGTTAAAGTTACATAATGATCATTGCAGTACGATAATGAGAACTCTGACCCTACAGACTCTAAACAGTGTGCCTAATATGGGCAAGATTTTGATGTTCCTATCACTGGCCTGTCCTCTCCATGAAACACAGGACATGCAATTACTATTCACACTGATTAGGGCAAATTCAGTGGCTATGGGAAATGTTAGATTTTACTAATTGTTTATGTTAAAGCCACAGTTAGAAAAGGTCTTTGAACCAGCATTTTTAAGGGGATATATAAAGAAGTACAGGCTGTCATGTCTACTATAATTTATAAACCATATTGGTATTTTTTTGCTACAGGTTTGAGTACTTGAACCTGTACTCACCTAATTTGTACCTAAAGATGCATTTAATCAAGGTATGGCTAGCAGCTAAAGAGTACATGCAAAAATTCTGAAATTTATTTTGATGGCTGGATAACGCCTAAACAGGGGATGATAAAGGTCCCTAATGTCATTATGGATAGTCCCTAATGTTTTATGGATACCCCCATTATCTCCTCTTACATGCACCCCTTTTCTCTTTTTGTAGCATGCTGTGAACTATATGAAAGTTGCTTATATGCCACCCCTGCAGGACATCGGACCTGAACCCCAGCAAGTCCAGTTTATTTTTTCTGTCAGCAATCAGCATGGAGGCACTTTGTATGGGATCTGCTTCAATATTACAATTCTTCCTGTGGACAATCAAGCCCCAGCGGTAGGGTGGTGGTGAAAGTGAGAAGGAAGGACTTGGAAATTACTTTGGGTAGAAACAGAAATGCAGAGAAATGTTCTGATTTTACTGAGATAAAAAATGAATTTTGCATGGGATCAGGGTTTCAGAGTTTTGCACACAACTTGCATTGGAATAGAAGTAGAAGGTAAAGTCTGGTAAGTGTGCAATGTGATTTTTTGTGCTAAGCTGAGGACTACCTTTGGCATCTATATATCTGTACAGAAACATCTACGTTGCATTTTGGTTAGCAAAACTGCATCCCTATATTTGTGTTGCTTATTGCCTATGGAGGTCAGAAGCCTCCAGGAATGAGATAAGAACTAGGATGCACATATTATAGCCCACTGTTGGAAACTTCCTTAGCTTCTTCTAACACAGCAGAAGAGTATATCCTTTGGCATTTTTTTAAAGATATCACACATCCTTATAGTCGAGCAAATGGGAATAACCCTGTTTGATGTATGTTGAAGCACGCAGCAGCACAGACAGCTCCGCATTTCTCCTCCCTGCAGGTTTTTACAACCCATTTGAGAGTGGAAGAGGGTGGCATGACTCCTATTACAGAGGGACACATCCTCATCTCTGACGCAGACACGAAACAAGAGCATCTCTTCCTGGTCCTGCAGAGGCAGCCTCAGCATGGGGTAGTGGAGAGGGATGACAGTCCCATGAATGGAGGTGACAGGCTTTCCTGTGAGGACCTGCGTACCCTGGCAGTCAGGTTAGAAGAGTGGTGGCTGTGTTTCGTAGTGGCTGAGGCTCTCAGTTGAATGAGCTAAAGCCTGAAGTGATGCAAAGTGCAGAGGCTAGCAATGTTCACCATAGGTCTGGTAGAGCTGCTCCAGGACAAGGTTGCTGGCTGAGCCTTGAGATTGCAATGTCACCATGAAATGAGCTGTTGTGTGAAATGAGCCAGGAAATGGGAGTCAGCATGCCTGCTGTACATAGGTATCTCTATAAATCACTGCCCCAGGCAGGTAAGAAGACAAATTCCGAATTCAGTCATGCAGTTCCTGTGAAGAAGGCACTGGTCACCAGCTTTTTGCTTTTAAGGAAGTTGGATGCTTATTAAGCCTGGTTAGTTTACAAGAAAACTTTTTTTAACATTGATTAATGTAGAGATGAAAATTTTGCTTCTTTGTTTGTGGTAAGAACAAGACACATGCATGCAAAATTAGAGCTCCCTGGCTCTATTTCCACCTGTTAGAAAGTAGGCACTTACCACAGTGATGACATATGTGTTTGGCAAATACCTCACAAGCAGCCAGGACGTAGATGACAACGCCTTAGGGAAACCTTTTTCCTGACTGAAGAATGGTTTAGTTTGAGGGGTTTACTTTACTTTTCTTCTTGTAGAAGACCCCAAAAGTCCCTTGGAGAAATTCTGATTCTGAATCAGCAGTGTTAGTGTTAGTGTTGTTAGTGTTAGCGTTAGTGTTAGTGGACACCCTTACATGGGGGGAAGCTTTTTATACCACAAAGGATACACATTGTAGGGTATGACCAGAAAGCATGGATTCTTTTTATCTGTGAAAAATTTGTGTAGCTGTATAATCTTTTTTCACAGATATCGTCATGACGGCTCTGAGACTCTCACTGATGATGTTTTCTTTGCAGCCACAGATGGCATCCATTTTGTAGAGTTCATCCTGCAGGTCAAGGTCAGTGTGTTGCACTTTTCTGAGAGCAGTTGTCTGTTGGAACCAAATGGCTCAAAGCTTGACTTATGAAAGTCCTTGCATTACCTTGGAAACTGGAAGTTAATGGATATGTTAGGCTTCCATTTCAACCCTACTTTTCAGCTTCATGTGACAAATTTTCGAGGAGCTTTGACTTGCACTTAAACTATAATTATCTAGCTTGGTTTATTTATGTCTTTTGTTCTTAATTCAGCTGGTTTCTTTTTGCTCATAGAGAAAGCTCACTGTACTCTGACACTGGCATCATACTGTTCATTTGAGCTGCAAAGCACTGTAGTGAAACAACCAGCTTCCACTGAAACTAACAATAAGAAAATCTTAAATTATTTTTCTGCTTAGGTGTTGCCTGTGAATGATGAGCTACCTGTTATGCAAACAGGCCTTGTTCCCATGCTCCACTGCCTGGAGGGTGCAGAAGTGGTCCTGTCCTCAGAGTACATTTATGCCACAGACGCGGACAGCGATGACACGGAACTGATGTTCATGCTGGTCCGCCAGCCCTGCCATGGGGTGGTGAGGAAAGCTGGCATTCCCGTGCATCGTTTCTCCCAGGCCGATGTCACTGCTGGTTTGGTCACATACAAGCACACTAGTAAGTGAGCAAAGGACAGAATTAGACCAAAAGATGGTCAGACAAGTATCAGTAAAAAAAAATCTTAACCTGAATCCATGCCTTTGCAGAATTCCAATAGGAACTTCTTAGAAACCATGTCTTGTGACTAGAGAAAAAAAATTAAACTGTCTTTAAAAAAGATGGCTGATGATAGACAACTACCAAATGTTTTAATATGTTCTCCAATCTCTGCTTGAACTGAAAACTATATTCAGACTAGTACACGAAAGCATCATAATCCTGGAGGAACTCTTTCACAGTTGCTGACAAAATATCTTGGGCTTTTTTTGACAAAATTATTATTAAGTCAAGTACAACCTAGAGTATTTTGATGTGTTTCATGATAGTAAAAAACCCCTTTTGTACTCCTTGCTTGCCTCTCCAAACTAAAAGGATATCTACTTTGGACATTTCATAGTCCTTCCATACCAAAACATAAAGGAAGTTCTGACTTTCTTCATGAGAAACACAACATTACAAAGAGGTTATTTTGCAGTTTTATTGTTAGTACTTTTTGTTTTTTAAATTACTGGCAGAAATCAAGGGCTGGTTAACCACCTTTCTTACTTAAATTTATCATTTCATTAGGACTAAAAAGGTTCTCTTTCTACATCTCCGAATGACAGCTTTAGTCTTTTTTTCCCCAAAAAAGTTCTGGTTTTCTGTTTAATTATTCTGTAATTTTGTGTTAGCATGGAGAATAGATGTGATATTTTCAAGCTTGGCACTGTCTAGAATGAATAGCTGGCATTTGAAAAGGAAGTACAAATTGTGGTCACCACCAACAAGCTTTTCTTCTGCATTCTAAAAATATCACAAGCTGTATGTCAATGACAATATTTTGCAGGGGCAATGAAATTTTACCTTCAGGACTGTAGTGTTTGCAGATTTCATTTATAAATTTCTAACATTAAATGTGTTGTCAGTAGGTATTGCAAGAGAGTCTGAGAGTTGCTGCCTGGCCTTTGCAGGCTGCTTATTAATATTATCTTGCAGCAATGCAAGACACAGGCTACCAGAAGTCCTGACAACTGGAATATTCTGACCCACAGATGATTCTTGCAAGGGGTGGCATTCCCAGTCCTGTATCAGCCCACACTTCAAATGTGATTGCATATAGACACAATATACAGTACAGTAATAAAGTACAGCAATAAAGTACAGCAGGTACAGCCCAAATGCTATAGTCCATTTTGAAAGAATAAGATGCATAGAAGAATACATGCATTACTTGATATATTAAAAAGTTTTATTTTGGAAGAGCATGGATATTACCATTTTTCATAGAGGGACATACATATAAAAGAAAGATTTTCCTACATTCCTTGAGAGGAAGTGCAGAAAAACCCCACTTCTTCTACACAATATACATTTTGTACATACATTAGTGCACAAAGAACAGAACCTTGGGGACTATTAGCCATTTTATTACAATATAATGTAATATCATAACTGTCCTGGGTTAAAGAATATATTCAATTTCATCTGCTGAAAAAAAGTTAGGGGTGGGTGCCTTTTGAGAATGGCCCAACGGTTAATACCAGCTAGGGCATTGTTCTTATCTTTCTCCATGATGGGCCATTAACACCCCAAGCTTCCAACACATATCATACCTATTGTGAGATGCTCTACCCAGTGGGAGGAGCCAGCCATTCTTACCTGGATAAAACTGGAACTCAGGTCCAGGACGGGGTCTTGCTTCATCCGATT
>QVAJ01000206.1:492773-525808 GCA_003546035.1 Mixornis gularis
TTTTTAGTAAATAGTTGTTATTCCTACTCCCAAATCTTTGCCTGAGAGCCGTTAATTGCAAAAATTAGAATTTGGCGGGGGGTGTGGGGTTTATATTCTCTATTCTAAGGGGAACCCCAGTTTCCCTGGCAGATACCTGTCTTTCAAACCAAGACAATAACATAGCAATTATAACATTATAATTACTATAACAATACTAAGACTGTTTTCTACTCCCTCTTATTATATCATAGAAGTGAGCTGGTTAAAATTAATTATGAACAACAAACCAAATCTCTAACCAAACAGCACCCCCGCCAGCCAGAATGAAGAATTCCAGTAATTTTGCTGCTGCTTTCTTTTTCTTCTAACTTGATACTGAAGACTGTCCTTGCAGGATGAAAATTAGTCTTCATGAAGTTTTGGTAAATCACTTCTTCTGAACTATAATTTTTTTTTTTCCCAGGTGGTGAGATTGGCCTGACTCCTTCCATTGAGATCTTAACCTTGATTGTCTCTGATGGTGAGGCTGGCCTAGATGTGAAAGAGTGCTGTTATGATGGACTTCCTTCTCCTCCAGTCTCACGTGATGATCCATTTCCTGTCTATGACCTTAACATCACTGTGCTTCCAGTGGACAACCAGCCCCCATCAATTGCAATCGGTGAATGCTTCCTCTCACTACAGCAGCACAAAGTGGGCTACGCAGTACTTTAATGGCTAAAGACTCAGGGTGGCTTTTTTTGTTGTTTGATTTTTACTATTCGAAATAGTTAGTTGAGATCAGCATAGTTTTGGATCAGAGTTTCCATGAATTTTATTTTCCTTTGCTTGCACAGTGCAAACACCCAATCTGCCAGTGCAAGTATCAGCTTGCTGCTCTTCAGCTGCACATTTAAAGCATGCGGTTAGAGATGAGAGTGCTCAGATCTGCTCCCCACCATGTCTGCATGCCAATTGCTGCATATGTAAGCTATGTCTAGGTAAAAGTCACCCATACCTTGTCCCTGAACTGAATTTATGGCCCAACAGGTGTCAGGCTTATACAGGGCAAAAGCATAAACATAAATATAGATATTTATTTACCTTTGTGTGTAGAGTATAAAACAGAAATTTGGGCCTTACATGAAGGGACAAAATCATTGCTACCAATATTACTTACATTTAATTTTTTTAGCAAATAAAGACAAAAGCTCTACATTAATAGGTGTGAAGCCACATTTTCACAAGTACTCTTCAGAATCTAAGAAACTCAGTTAAAATGGAAATAGAATACGTAATGTACATCTAGTCCAGCTGCAGCCCATTGTGTGAAATTTCTGTCAGTTTCCTAGGCTTTTTAGTGCAGTCCGTGGTATACATATTAAAAGTATGTTTTCCATATGCTTGTGTCTTTCAATGTCATTTGTTTGTAAGTATCAGGTATGTGTTATGTATCTCAAAGAATATTTAAGCATATGTATGAGTAGTTTTGTAATTTGCAGGCGCTCACCCAAGTAATGTTCTGGAAATGAAGCATTGTCCCAGCAGGGAAATGAGGAAAGTGATGCATGAAAAATTGTTCATTATGAGCAATTCTTAACAGCTCTCTTGTAATTAATGCTCTGACAAAACTGGTTTTGAGCAGTATATAAACATCACCTAATAACTTAACCAGTAAAATAATTTCATTATCCCCTTCTTCTTTACTTCAGTGATGGCAAAAGCACAAATGTTGGTGAAAGCAGAGAAGAAAACGCTAAAACAAAACCCCTCAGTAATTCAGTATTTGTTGTATTTTCCCCCTTAGTTATTATTTCCATTCTTATTAACAAAAAGAACAGTAAAATGAGCTCATGACCAATAATGCTTAACCTGTTTTTTTGTGCATAGGTGGAAGCTTTGCAGTGGAGGAAGGCTCCTCAGCAGCCCTTACTATCAATCATTTGTTTGCCACTGACCCTGACACCACTGCAGATGACTTAGAGTTTGTGCTGGTTTCTCCTCCCCAGTTTGGTTACATTGAAAATATACTACCTTCTCCTGGGTTTGAGAAAAGCAACATGGGAATAAGCATAGGTAAGTCTTAACAAGTTTTGATAACCAAGCAGATTAAATCTGGAGGGCTTGTGGAAGGCTCTGCAGTGGTGCTCTGGTGGTGCAGACACAGGTATGGGCATTAATATGGGCTTATTGAGGAACTCAGGTGCTGGCAGATGAACAGTAATGGGACTTTACAGGAGGAGTTCAAACGGAGTCTGAAGCCCTGCAAATGTGAAGACTTGGTCCTGGAGTTAAACAAGGCAATCCTTGTTTTATGAATCCAGTTGAGATCTATTAGAAGTCATGATACGAGACATTATTCTGCTCTCCCTGCCTTCCTCTTCAGTCCCCCACGAAAGGCTCCAGCATCCCTTCACCTACACATCCGTCAATTAAATGCAGTAGCCTGGTTCCCACATTAGTTTCCAAGGCAAAGTTACAAAAGTGATAGAGATGTTGTTTGACTTAGATGGTGATTTCCCCTGTCCACTTTCAAACAGTGTAAGGCAGTTTCACCCTCAGCAGAGCAGACAGTGACATGCTTTGTAATGCTGCCAGCTTTTACTAGCATGTTCAGCTGGAAACCTGCAATCACTGAGTCTTTGAGTTCTCATTTTTGTGGTCTGTCAGTCAAAGTATAATTAGAATAATATGATCATAGAATCATTTAGCTTGGAAAAAACCATCAGGTTCAGTGATTAACATAGCACTATCAAGGGATCTTGGACCTCAGATATTTTCCCACCTGTTATTTGAGTTGGCTTTATGTGAGCTCAGTTTTGCTGTCTGAACTGAAAAGTGAGAAGCTTCAGAGTACCACCTGAAGCAGAATGATACATTTTTTGGGGGAGAAGCAGCTTGTGTCCTGCAGTTACATGTGTAATGTAACTTTTACAGTCAAAAAATTACATGAGAACTTAAAAAATACAAGTTATTTATTCTTTGAAAAAAGATAAAGTTTCAATTTTTAAAATGATGGATAAGACTAGAAAGTATGAAAATATTGTGCTAACTCATTTTCTCTTTAAAATCTGTAGGCTCTTTTCAGCTGAAGCACCTGAAAGCCATGAATATAAACTATGTTCAAGCCAGGCACTTGAGAATGGAGCCAACAGAAGACAAGTTTGTACTTTATGTCACTGATGGGTTGCATCGCTCAGCAGAGATTCCATTTTTTGTGCTAATCTGCCCAACCAATGATGAAGTTCCAGAATTCATAGCCAGGAATATTACTGTAAGGAAATAAGCAAAATGCCTTTCATAGAACCTCTTCAACTAGAAACCACTCTAATAGAAATAAGAACATAGAAATGTACTTTTTCAGTCTTGATACCTGTTCCTCTGCATATTTCCCTTACTTTGTGTAGTTCAGCCTACTTCAGGAAACAGCCCAGTGACATCTCATGTAAACCTATAAGATATCTTCAGTGGGATAGGTGCAGGGAATAGCTCTTGGAAATTTGCAGTTAAGTAAAAAGAAGGTCAAATCTTTAAAGTCATCTAGAAAGCAAAGAGATCTTTAGGCTTCTTCTGCATTCTCAAGGGCTTTCACAGTTTTTAATAGAGTATTTTTTTATAATTCTGGCATAGCTTCTCCCCTCTCAGTAGACTGTTTTTAATACAAATAACTCTGTGAGCACAGAGTGTAAACTTACTGTGAAGTAAAACTGGATGTATAAATTTATATGCATCCGTATTTTTAGATACCTTTATATATTTAAAGGCTTTTTCCTTTGTGCATTTCTGAGCACTAGATTTGGCCTTGACTTACTTAATGTATTTTCTATTAATTTGAGCAAACATGAATTCCTTATTTCAGCTTCTCTCTTCATCACTGTAACCATTCACTTTCTCCATGTCTCTTAAATTGCTTGAAATCAGTGGCTGGTTAAAAAGCTACTGGGTAAGGGGTGGATGAATCAAGAGATACACTTGTACACAAAAATACCCTACTCATGAAACCATGCTAGAATTCTATTATTTCTTATTATGTAAAAGAATTTGATGGTTTTTATTTCATGTTCAGGTTCAAGAAGGGGAGATGAAAGAGCTGGATCAGTCTGTTATCAACGCAGTTGATCTGGATGTGCCTCCAGACCCTCTGGTATTTGGGGTTGTGCAGAGGCCCTCATACGGGTTCCTTATTAATGGTGTTCATGGCAGTGATGTTCTACACTATAAAGAGTTAACTAACCATGATCACCACAGCCATGGGTTGCTTGTTCATGACTTTTCCATGGAGCAACTGAGGAATGGTAAGTGCACCATTCTTTTGACAATGGTCTTTCATTGCTTTAATGAGGCAAGTCACACACTAAGGAAACCTCCATAATTTATTTATTCACTTGCCTTATGTTTATTTTCAAAACAATCTTTAGGAATGGAAGTTGTCTATTTAATGCTATTGTCAGAATTTGATTTTAATAACTGTCAATTAAATCCTCCTGAGAGACCTCTGTATGAAAAAGGATAGTAATATGAGTAGGAAAATCATCTGTCCTGAAAAAAAAAATAAAGGGAATAATGAAACATAATGTAACATCATCAAACAGATTTGTAAACATTTTACAGCACCTAGAATAGGGAGACAACAAGACTGATTTAAAAAACACATTAACTGATCATGGGGCTAAGTATATTTAAGTATTACAAAACCCTAGAATATTTTGGGTTGCAGGGGACTTTTAAGGGTCAACAAGTCCACCTCCCCTGCCATTGGCAGGCACAACTTCCAGCTCAGCCTTCAAAACCCAAGGAAAGACTTTTTGTCTCTCTGTCTGTCTAATATGAACCTCCAGAAATATCAGGTGTCCACCCCAAATTCTTCTGCCTTCCCAAGTCTTGGTTTTGACTTTCTTTCTTGGCTTTTTCTTTCTGTCACCCACAATGGTGAATGCGCCACCTTTGGCCTAGAACTTCTGATTGTCCATGGTCATAGATACAAGGCCAGCTGTCCTTCCAAAGGCTTCTTCAAAGTTCCCTGAGGACTATTTGGAGCACAGGACAATATTGCCTGGCAGTCTCATCCTCCCTATGGTTTCCATCAAAGTGATTCAGAATAAGGAGAGGAGAAAAAATGTACCTTCTTCAGGTTGACAGAGACCCCTTTTTTTTGGAGAGTCACTCCTTACTTAGGTCAGGCTGATGACCTTGAGTCAATAGTATGCTGTTAGATCACTCAATCGCAGTGACCCATCAAACTCATCTGATAGCTATGGCAAGTTTATTGTTACCCTAGCATATGAGGAGGGGAGCAGGAAGAAAGGTGATTGAAGCAGAGTCAAATGATGAGAGGGATTTTGCAGAAGTCAGATTAAGTTGTTCTTTCAATTTGTCTCACCCATTCTCCCTCTCCCTCTCTTTCTCTCTTATTTTTCTCTTCCTTCCTGCCTCACATAGGAATGAAACTGATGTACATGCATGACAACTCTGAAAACCTCACTGACAGCTTTAAAATTCAGCTATCAGATGGAAAACATAAAGTCCTCAGAACCATTTCAGTAAAGGTCATTCCAGTTAATGATGAGAAACCAGCACTGAGCAAGTAAGTAATTTGTTCCTATTTCTGACAGTGCGATGTGTTCAGGCAAAAGGATGAAAAAGGGAACAAAACACCAAATCATAGAATCATACTCTTGTTAAGGTTGGAAAAGGTCTTTAAGATGACCAAGTCCAACCATCAACCTAGCATCCCACCAAGTTCACCGTTAAACCATGTTTTTGGTGTCTGATGCAAAGAGGAAGCCACAATTACTAACAGACTAATGTCAGTAAAATGCTTCTATGGAGATCTCTATCAGCCCATTTAACAAAAAAAAAATTTACTGAAAGAAGAGCATGTTTAGTGTTGCTCTATATTGAGCAAATATAGAGGGAAAATAAAAGTGTATGGGGAAACATGCTTGTTTCTTTCACAAGTTGCTTCAAGGTGTTTGCCAGGTGTTGTGCCTCTGGAGAACACTGCCCACCATGGTACTGTTTTTCCTTTCCCTCAGACAAACACCTGCCTAAAACATCTCTCTGAAAGCAGCTCTGGAGTTTGGGATGAGAGGACCCATGTCAAAGCTTGGATCACAAGCTTTAAGCAGGGGAAGGGCTCTCAGATTATATTTCCCTTCTTTTATATTCTAAACCTTTTTTTCTCTGCCATAATTCAACTGCTGCAAAGGCACACACTAACTTCCCTTACGGTTCAAAGCTAGGAGTCGCAAATGGATTGGACAGAAATTGCCTGGCAGACCATTTATAGATTGGCAGCTGGCTGTAAGAGAGCCAAACCTCCTGGACATTTTAAACAGGAGCTCATCCCCTGGGATCTCCAACTGATGACTTGTCACAGAGCATCAGGACCTCCATACTTGTGACTGTTTTCCAGCCCCAGACAGGCAGATGGGAAGCTAAGAGTCCAAAGGTTTTGTGGGTATAGCGCTGAACCTCTAAAGTTTGCATTTCAGACTTACAAAATGTTAAGCAGATTGCCACTAAGGAGGGAATTTCTGATCCCTCAGGGTATTTGGCCTGCTTTCAGATCAGAGTTACATTTCCCATTGCAAAGAATTTTTAATATTTTTTTTTTTACCAGGTAGAGCTTCCTGCAATAACAAATGTCAGTTTCTTAGTTAAAAGATTTTCAATGATCACATAAAGCTAACATGAGAGAATGTCAATTTTCAGTTAGAATAAAGAGTATAATCTATGTATGCATATATCATGTACGGATAATTACTGACAATTGCCTATTTGTTCTTCACATGCTGTAGATTGATCTACCATTTTCCACCCTCTTTCTCTGAAAGAAAAGGATGAAATGCAAGAAGTCAAGGGTTTTTAGCTTTCCCCAGCTAGATCCAGAAACTGTTGCTTCCTTGTCTGGCAATGTCAGGTCTCACCACTTGCCATTCCAGTGAAGAGCATAGATTGACACATCTACTCCCAAAATAGCTATTCCTTTATAAGAAGTTACTGCCTTTTGCCTGTTACTCCTCCACTGAGATAAGGTGTGCTGCCAGTATTTAAGCAGTAGTGCTTTAAGAAAATGTTCAGTTTGGCACTGAGATGATTTAGCCACCACATTCAGTCACTACACCTTCACTGTAGGGTACAAAGTTCCTTATGCTAGTGCAGTTTTACAGGTGAATATTGGGCAGTACCTGTAAGCTTTTCTTAACCTTTTCATCTTGGGGCACTTTCCACCCCAGGGATTTTCAGCTTGTCTTTATTAGTTATGGTCAACAGACTAAAGAACCCGTGATGGGATGTTTTTGGCTGGAAAACAGTGCCTCTTATTCACAGCGACTGCCAAAACCTCAATTTGTCACCTCTTGGATTGAGTTCTGTAGCAGAGAGTACTCCTGGGGAATGTAAAGCCTTCACACATTCCTCCTGAGAGCTTCTTCCCCAAATCAGATGGGGGTGCTAGAAAGAGCATAAAGAAGCCAGTTAGATATGGTTGTGTCTCTAACAGATAAAGGTGAGCCTTTAAAACTAGTTGTCTGAAAGACAGTAATTTCCTAAATAATCAGTTCATTATAGCTGTATATCTGTGCTCTATGTTAGCAGTAAGAATGCAGTCTATTTGTTTACATTGTCTTCTTCCTATAAATTGTATGAAAGTAAGCAGAACAGGGTCCAGGGGATTAAGAGAGATGTGTTAAATCAGTTTGTTTTAGGTATCTTTGTTGTTTCTCACCATTGTAAAGTGAAACTTGTCTGTTCTGTTCACTTTTTTTTTTCTCTTTTGAACTGAAATAGGCACCCTTCTTCTATTCTCTTCGCAACTGTCATTCCTGCTAGCATTTGGTTAATCCATATTTCTGGCAGAGAAATTACATGTTGAAAAGGTTCCTTTCATTGAATCAACACATGACTTTAATATTTTTCAGGAAGAACGATATAGAGGTGAACATAGGTGAAACGCAAATCATTTCTAGCGCTGTCCTGTCAGCAGAAGATAAAGATACTCCCAGGGAGAGAATTTACTACTTATTTGAAAGACTTCCAGAAAATGGTCAGCTTCAGCTCAAGGTTAGTCTTTGTACTTCAACAAAAAGCAGGCGTGCAAAGAACTCTCTCCTTTTAGAGCAAAATGAAGTTCATTTTCCTTTTCTCCCAAATGCCTGTCATATTTTGAAGTAGGCAGCTTGGCCAGTTTGATTGTTGAAGGAGTGTTTGAGTCAAACAATAATGCTGTCCCAGAGGCTTTGGCACTGAAACCCGGGCCCTGAATAGGAGAAGATGGAAGGTAGAAAACATGGCAAATCATCTGAGGTGAAAACTGAGAGAGGTGCTGGGGTAATCATCCCACAAGCTAGGGGGGAATGGGGGGAAAATTCTTCATTATTAAAAAGAAATAAAGCCTTTGCTGCAGTTACTTCAGGGTTCAGACAGTATGGAAGGAGTTGCATGTGAAAGAATAAGTAAGATCTCATCAACCGGAAGAAAAGCATGGGGGGAAGGGAAAAGGAAGGTGACGGAAAGGATATATCAAGATGAATGGCAAAAAATAAGATTAGAAATGGAAGATGAGATAATTATCTGTTGACCAAAGATAGAAAAAAAGAGCTTCTTTTAAATAGCATGCATATGTAATAGAAATAAAATTCTGTTTCTAAAACTTGTGAACTTGGAAAGCATTTTGATGCTGGATCTCAACATCAGTCATGGGAATCACATGAGACTTGGGAATTTAGTCTGAGGAAAGAGACAGCTTCTGACTAAAGTCTGTCAGTTTGAACATATAGGGTATATATATATCTTAGCTCTCTGTTCTTGATAACCTTTGCTCTAAATCTAGTGATGCTGTAACTGCTGCTAGATGTCAGCTTCAAGGATCAGTCCAATTTAGAGTACTAGGTTATCTTCAGAAAAGTAAGAAATTTTGTAGTGTGATTCAGTTGGGGTTTTTTTTTTGCAGCTGAGGACCTCTGGGGCTCTAAATTTCTGTGCTTCCATGAAGTTATTTCTGATACTGTTTTAGCTACGATTTCAGATAGAACCGAGAGCAGATTTGTGAAATTAAGAGATAGAAAACATAAGCTGGGTCAGGAACTATTTAATTTTCATCTTGGTGTCTGCTTGAGAAGTGTGCAAAAATTTATTTCCTAGAGTAAAAGTGGCTAAACTCCATATTTACTCTTATTTTGTTCATGATCATTGTATCTTCTCCAGCCTTATATTTGCTGAAAAAAACCTCGAGTTATTTGCTGCCCTTCAAAACAGACTACAAGGAAAGAGCCTATAGAAGGAAAGCCTGGTAGCTGCCACTATCAGTCTATAGAACTACAAGGAGCTACATTTAACTAGGAAGAATGTGTGAGTGATTACTAGTTCATGAAGGATATTTATGTTTTTTAGGTAGGACAAGAATGGCTAACTCTCCAAACTGGGATGAAGTGCACCCAGGAAGAGGTGGATATGAACCTTGTGAGATATGTCCACACAGGAACCGTGGGGTCCAAGAAAAAAGACAGCTTCACATTTTACGTCTGGGATGGTTACAACAGATCCCCAGCTGTGGACTTCTATATAAATATCAAGGACTTGGAAAAGGGTAAAGATCTACTAAACTTGATGTTTTACAGGGCCTATCTTCGTTTCTGAAACCAAGATATTTGAGTACATGTCCTGATCCTTTTCTTAGCACTATACAGGCCCTGGCCAGTGTCCCTGCAGATCCTGTAAGTCTGACTGCTTGGATTTCACTGTTGGCCAGGTCCTGGGATTTGAAAAGGCTCTGCCGAATGCTATGTGTTGCTCCTTGCCTCTCAGGACTCCTAGCTGCTTGGCAAATAGAGCTGAAAATATCTTTCTGAAACTAGCTTTATGTCTGAGTAAATCAGCACAGAAAAATGGCAAGAACATAAAAAGGTAGGCAACAGGAAAAGCCTGAAGCAATGTGGCTACAGCTGATCTTATGGCTGACCCTGCTACGCGCAGAAGGTCAGAATAAAGATATCCTGAAGTCCCTTCCATGCTGAATTTCTCTATGATGTTAAAGTTTTACACTTTTTCTACAGGCAATGGCTTTCCTGTGACTAAACAACGCAGAAGAGAACCAGTTCAATATGACTGTTTTAGTGTTGTTTTGTCTATTCCGCAGGAGACATTGTTGTTTTTACGAAACTTCTTAGAGTGCCAAGAGGAGATTGCAGCTACATTACGACTGATGTCCTCCTTGCATTGGATGGTACTGACAAGCCAGAGGAGCTCCTTTATGTGATAGCCTCCCCACCCCAGTATGGACAAATAGAGTATGTCAGCTGTCCTGGCATCCCCATTACAAGCTTCAGTCAGATGGATGTAGCACAACAGATTGTCTGCTACGTTCGCAAAGCCAAGGCAGTTGTTCGTGAAGATGAATTCAGGTAAGGAGTAGTACCCCACCCCACAAGCTCTTCCCCTTGAATTTTTGGGGTATATAAGAAACCTGCACTACACAACACAAAACACTCAAAAAGTCCCAAAAGAAAATGTTAAAGAGAGCTGGAAGCTCTGTGTGAACTCCCAATATTTATATAGCACATCTGTTTTTACTCCAATAAATATAGTTGGGAATGCTTTGGTAATAAATGCATTTTCTCATTGATGCTGAAAACATAACCAGAGACATATTTACTCAATGGTACTAGCTTCAACATTATTATAGCACCCAGGCAAACACAGCTGTTAAGATTTAAGTGAGAGACAAGGACTGAGAACATACTTGCTGGAATTTTCCTTTGGTTTCTTGTTACAGCTGGATGTGGTAAAGCTGATCCATTCAGGTATTAAATAACAGCTTTCTTATCTGTTATAATTTATCATATTAATTTGATTATGGCTTTTTTTAATCCCTAAGTATTCTGGAATATAGTGAAAACCAGTCCACTTAATCTATTTTGACACTACCATAGCTCAGAAATTCATACAGACACTTGAAATTTTGGGGTGAATCCATAGGCTTACCTACAGGCCCAGCTCAGCAGCCTAATGATAATTATTTTCACCTGTTTCTGAAATTTTTCACTTAGAACTGTTTATACTAGGTGCATTCATTTTATTCTTAAAGGAACCTCCCTTGGTTATAAAGTAGACTGATGCAATGAATTATCATCAGATAAAAAGCAGACATACTGGTCAAAGTGGACAGTTTTGTAAAAGGGAACAGAAAAAGCTCAAAAATAAAGAAAATGTTTCTAAAGGAAGAATGTTTACTTTTTTGCTAATATTGGCAATTTTCTCTGAAAAGAGCTTTTGACGGAAGATAGGCTAACTATAAAATTCAAAATTAGGAACTTATTATTTTTCATTTGACTAAGAAAAATTAAAGACCTGGCTCCTAAGTGCTGCAATTCAGAAAAAGACCCCTTTTAACACTCTCCTAGGTTAGATTCTGGTCTGAGTGGCTTTTTCCATGAGGTATGATGAAGGTAAGAACATCATCCAGTTTAAGAAGTTTTTTGCAGGCAAGTCAAGCAAGTAGGGCATGGAGACATCAAATAAATCTCCCTGTGATATGGGTCAGGTAGCATTGTCCAGAGTTAACCTGAAAGTTATTCTGAAACTTTCTTCAGAGGAAACATTTTTAACTATCTCTTCCACTGCATTCAGTGTGGTGGAAATTCTAGTCAGGAGATTTGTCTGATTCACTTGTACTCACTACAGAAAAAATGAACACATATTCCCCAGTTTTATGTTTCTTAATTGTGAAACACTTTCACCAAAACTAGAATTAGATAAGGTATATCTATATATAAATAAGGTTGCAGTCATGCCAGCCCTAGTTTGGGCAGAGTAGTACAGTGGCTTGTGACAGTATGACTTCCATATCCTAACAAAAGCAGATCAAACAATTCTAGGTAAATTGCAAATGTGTATAAGCCCAATGTTTTCTGTTTAGGGTGATGGCTAAGAACCAAAAAAGAAAGTCAGCTTTGTAAAAGTAAGGCTATGATGCTTTCATAAATACTGATATTTGATAATTATTTTAATTCCAACRATTATGTTCCTTGATGTTATCATTTGGAAAATAATTTGGTTTTGTGTAGACATATAAATATTCTGGCAGAATAGTATTATTATTTCAACAAGGAATTAATTATATGGGTAATTGTGGGAGGAGGAGGAATTAACTGACCACATTTTTATTTCCCACTAAAGTACTTCCTTCAGACATAAATTTACCTGTATTGTTTGGTGCTGTTGGCCTGGAAGAAAGATTTGGCAGTGCTTGTTTGGACAGATGATTTCAAGTGATTAGCGACCTGACATCAGATGCTGGCAGCAGGATACTAAAAGAACATGCTAATGTCCTCCATTTTGACATGCTGGCTCGATTTTGTAATGAGTTGGCACTATTTGTGATTCCATTTTTATCTTTTAAATGCCATGACAGATGGTAGGTTCTATCGCCAACTCCATTGCCATCAAACTGCAGAAAGCATGAAATGGTTGTTGTGAAATCAAACCATACATCATGTCCTCCAAACTTTGCCTGGGAATTGTACTCTGAATTTCATCAGAGTGAGAATATTGTCTGCTCTCCAATCCTGAGGAAATTACAAAGCAGACATAAGCCAGAAATAAACAAACAACCAAAATCTCCCAAAGTGCAGAAAGAAGGACATCGTGGACATAGGCAATTTCATCATCTGTGAAACTGAGCAGTGAATGAAATTCATGGTAAATTTTAGTTCGATGTATACACGCAGGAGCTTTGTTCCTATCTAGTATTCTGGAGAAGGGTGGATGAATCTTCAGTTTCATGAACTGAATTATTTAAGTCTTTTATTAAATATTGTTTGCGACATAACCCAAATGTTTTTACAGCAATCAAAAGAATGAGAGAAAATTCACTTCTGCTGCAATCTTCCAGGCCTTCTGAGAGAAGGTTAAGGTCTTGACTGAAGGTGCTTTACCCTTTTTTCTCCTAACACAGTATTTATCATCATTATTCTAGTTCAGTATTTCATTTCAGATAGCTTACAAATGGCACAACCCTTTTACCATTGGCACAATAGCATTAGGTCAGTGTAGACAGATGTCTCCAGGTTCCCAGCTGGGAATACCATCCTCAGTAAACATATTTCTAACTGCTACATAGTCCCTGTTCTGCCTGTGCTCATTCCCATCTGTTTCATGGCATACTGCCAGTCTACAAGTGATCAAGCTCTAATCATCCAGTGTTGGTGAAGGCAATGAGGAGTTTTAGATGGACAGTCTGTGCGACACAGCAAGCTGCTCCATGACCTACTGAAAGTCACTCACACTCAAGTCACGCAGCAATACACTAGGTGTTGACCCTGTAATTTTAAAAATACTCCTTCTAGATCTTCAGTCAAGAGACCAAGGGGAAACATAATCCACTAAATGTCAGCCAGTCCCCATTTCACGGATAGAAGAGTATAAGGTGGAAAGCAGTCAGCTAGGCTGGTTCTCATACTGTCTGAAACAACTGTCCCACTCTAGTAGAGACAGGTTTCTTTGCACAACAGACTGCTCTGACTCAGGCAGAACATAACTGTGTGAAAAACACCTTACAAAATTTTTTTGCACGTACTGTGCAACATAATCACTTAAATTTATGTAGAAAGACAGGTAACTCATACATGCTATAAGTTGATGGGACATGAAGGATTGTGAGACATTTTCAGAGCAATTTTTAGTTTCATATACACTCAAGTTTTTTTTACCGGCATGAAAATGTTCCATGTAATCAGAAAATACACAAATAATGATCTTGCCAGTGAAATCTAAGATGAATTTTAAAGGCTAAAAGATTGGCTTTCTCCTTTTTTTTCTCCACAACTAAATTTATTACTAAATTCCTGCAGACCATGCTGTCATTTGTATGGCAAAAGTCCATACCCAGCTGGTAGGCTTCTGTCATGGTTTAACTGCAGCTGGCAACTAGGCACCAGGCAGCTGCTGACTCCTTCCCCACCTGGTAGGACTGAGGAGAGAATTGAAAAGGTAAAAGTGAGAAAACTCATGGGTTGAGATAGAGACAGTTTAATAGGTAAAGCGAAAGCTGTGCACACAAGCAAAGCAAAACAAAGAACTCATCTACTCCTTCCGGTGGGCAGGCAGGTGTTCAGCCATCCCCAGGAAAGCAGAGTTCCACCATGCACAACAGTGACTTGGGAAGACAAATGCCACCATTCCAAATGTCTCCCCCTCCCTCCTTCTTCTTTCCCAGCTCTAAACACTGATCATGACACCAGATGGTCTGGGATATCCTTTGGGTCAGCTGGGGTCAGCTGTCCGGGTTGTGCTCCCTCCCAAATCCTTATGCACTCCCAGCCCAATCACTGGCAGTGCAGTGTGAGAAGCAGAAAAAGCCTTGATACAGTGTAAACACTGCTCAGCAGTAACAAAACCAAAGCATCCTTATGTTATTAACACTATTTACAGCACAAAGCAAAACCACACACCCATACAAGTGACTATGAAGAAAATTAACTCTACCCCAGTCAACAACAGCAGAGCTTCCAACAGATTTTCTCTACAGCCTCGGGCACCTTTCTCTTAGTTTTGAAAAGAAAACTATCTATAATGAATAATCAAATCTTTAGGCTATCTAAGGAAACATCACTACTTGAGAGAGAACTACAAGATACTATGTGGCTATGGATAGAAATTCCCAGCATGGAAGAGGAACTGTGCAGATATGACCATTTGATAAGTTTATGCTACGGATATCTATGTTTTTAACATTACCCTATACAACTTGTACAGTTCTTCCCAATACCTTCATATTTGAGTGAATCTTTACTTGACTTTTGTAAAGAAACAAATCAGTTCCTCTGAATATATGAAAATTTAAAGATACAATTAGTGCCTAAACAAACCCATTAAGTGAAATAAGGCTGAATCTTTCTCCAGTTTGGCTTTTCAGATAGTTTTGGGGGCACTGGGTAGAAAAGATTTGTAACAGTGAACAGAAAGAAACCCAAACCAAAGCAGGCCAGTCATGCACTGCACATACCTCTTTCTGTAAGCCGTAGGTGCCTACTGCCAGGTAACCAAGTGAAGATAAATTTTAAGGATGTGTAAAATATGTATGCCAAAAGCTACAATAAGCCTCCCAGGCAGCCTTTCCTTTTAGATCTGCTCCACCTGTATCTGAGCTAGAAGACTAGATCAGCTTTGTTATGGCTGTTGATCTTCCAGGTCTTTCCTCTGGCATCAGCTCAATCCCCGCCAGTGCATTGTAACTCCTGTCATATACCCAGCTGTCTGTTTTCATGTTTTTAAGACTTACATCCACTCCACTCAGTTTGTGCTCCACCCAGCTCTTCTACTTTTGCAGTATCAACACAGGCAAGTCCTGTAGTAAAGGTCTGCATTATCATTTCATTTCAGTACATGGTGAATCAAGAACAGATGCTGAAGACTGCCTTGCCTCTCTTTGCCAGATTCATCATCAGCAATGGACTGAGGACAAAGCATGGGACATTCAGGATCGCCTTGGAGGCAGCTGACCAGGCTTTGCCCACTCTATCTAGGAACATGGGGTTAAGATTGACGGAAGGAGCTATGGCACTTCTTACTCCTGATGTACTGCAGCTTTCAGACCCAGACACTGCAAAAGAAAACCTTACCTTCCTCTTGGCTCAGCTCCCGCAGTATGGTCATCTCTATTATCATGGGGCTGTGCTACTGCAGTACAACTTCACACAGCAAGATGTGGACAACAGGGATGTTGCATATAAGCACGGAGGTGGGAATTCCCCGACTGACAGATTTACATTTGTTGCCACAGATAGGACTAACCAAGGCTTCATCGTGAATGGGAGGGTGCAGAGCAAACCAGTGGCATTCACCATTCAGGCAAGTGTGACCACAGGCCTACTTAAGAGAGATAAATAGCATGATAAGATCAAAAACCTAGCAGTTTTGATGACAGCTGGTACTTGCTGCAGTCTCTGATTTAACTGTGCAGCTAAAATGTTTGCTTTTTGTGTTCAAAGAATAATTAACCTGGGGAATTAAGTACTTGCCAAAATGCATAAAGATAAGCAAGTAAATACTTATATACTTAATACCTGTATGCTAAAAATTTTACATAGGAATCTCAACTATGGGAAAGATAGAACTTTCTCCTTCTCTGCTTTCCCACTTGGTGCCTGACCCTGTGATTTGCACACCTGGGGGTGTGAGCATGACTGCTGATCTTCATGTCACAGGAATCTTGAATTATAGCCACTTTGCTTCTCTACCTAGACATCCTATCTTCTCTCTGAGAGTCTCTGTAAGATGCCTGCTCTTCTTTCTTTGCTAGAATCTTTCTGTTCACTTCCCATCTCCCCTCTTTTCAAGTCCTTCATACTTCATCATAGGTTCAGATATGTTTGCTGTTATATTTTTGTATGTATGTATCTATGTGTCAAGTATCAGTACACAAAGTATGCCTGATTGCACTGCGTGTCCAAATTCTGTGTTTCAAACCCACGATACTAATGAAGAGGCTGTTAATATTTCCTGATAACAAAGTTTCAAGTTATATGATGAGTGAAGGATACTATTTCAGCAGAGGGTGATATATGGGAACAGCAACAACCATTGTGGAATGCTAGAAAATTCATCAGAATTTGATTGTTATTATAAAACAGAGGTGGCAAACCTTTGCTGCAGTTGTCTTTTGGTGTGAAGAAAATTACATAAAAAATGAGGATTATGGGAAATATGGGATATCAGGGCAGAGGTACATAAAATTTGTGTTATACTCCCCAGAGTGTACTATACCCAGCTGCATGTGGCAAGTGATGGGCAATCTGGGCCTGGAAACTTCTCGTGTGAAGTACAACTTAACTGGAACTCCAGGGTCTGCAGCAGACTGTGAGCCAAAGTGGCTATTGCCACCCTCTTCTAGTGAAAGCAGGACAGGGAATATCCTGATGTTGTAAAATGAATGTCTAACTTTGATTTAGGTGGATCATCTGGACAAAACAGCACCAAAAATTATTCATCTCCATTGCTTTTCTGATGTGGAACTGCTGAAGAACGGCAATTATGGGATCTACATTACTGCCAGGTCCCTGAGGGCCTCTGACCCTAATACAGAAGATGACAAAATAATTTTTAAGATTTTGCGAGGTCCTCATTATGGCTCCCTGGAAAATATAACAACAGGTGATTTCTTTTATAATCTCTATTTTGGGCCATACCTGACCAGATTTCAATCCCCACCCTGTTAATGTTTGCTTGATAGAGAGAATCAAAATTTCTTAGCAAACTTTGGGCAAAGTTTGACTGTAGTAACAAAACTTTTACAATGAAACCCGAGTCTTCAGTTTGTTATAAATCCTCAAAGAGTTTGAGATAATTTTTAATAGCTGCTGTTGAGAAACTTTTTTATTTCTATCAAGAAAAAAAAGATTAATATTGAATTTAACCTTTTGAAAAACAGATTACACATGAAAACATTGGCAGGGGCTTATAATGAACAGATGTTGCAGTTTAGCTATAAATTCGCATTTTTCTAAGTTCAGATTCTCAACAAAATGAAAAGTTGAAAAGAGTCTRTATGAACTACGTGGTTCTTATTAGCAGGCTTTTGCATATTACCCATCTTTCCTAGGTGGAGTCATTCAGGAAGGATTTAGCCAAAAGGATTTAAACAGCAAAATCATACTTTATGTCATCAACCAATCACGAGAAGTGAATTCAGACAACTTGGAGTTTCGAGTGACGGATGCCAGTGGAAACTCTGCAGCACCCCAAAGGTAGCTCCAGTCCTTGGTGATGTGAGCTGTGCTCCACTGTGCTTGCCAGCTCCTGGGGCAAATTAACATGTGCTGGGCTTGAAGGCACGCAGACATGGACATAGCTACATCAACCTGCCATTGCTTTTGTTAGAGTAGAAAAGGTTTCTTCCCCTCAAGAAGGTGAAATACAAGGGATGAGCTCCAGGTCACACTGGGTCACAGTTCTCAAGGGCCTTCAGGGCCTCACTGTGAAACATAATACATTTAGTGGAAGTTGGGCATTTGGAGATCTGAGATGCTGAAGGATGGGACTACTGCCTCATGATCATGGTCCTGCAGCTGCAGGTCACTCTTGCCCTTAGCTGATGGCAGTGCATTTTTCACAAACTTGAGATTACAATGGAGGGGATGCTCTCAAATGACAAAGTTATGAGCAATATATTTCTGCAAAAGAGCACTGAAAGAAGGTGGAGAGCACACAGCATCTTCTTTGTCATCCACTGCACACTGTATCAGGCACTATTTGCTATCTCCTTGTGACATACAATAAGAAAAATTAGAATATCATCTGAACTGTGCTTTGACGATAAAAACCAGAAGTGCAAGTCGCTCTTCAGCACAGGCAATGCTTCTCTTTATTTCTGAAAATAGGGCTAAATGTTCAACTAATTTATTTAATCAGAAGAAATTAAGAAAGAAAAAAAAAACAAACCAATATGTGTTTTCTGGGCTAAAGTGGCTACTCACAAACCAGGACTCTTGGTGAAGAAAGAGGAGCAGAGAGCTGTACCCAGGGGCAGAGCACTTCCCTGAATGCTGGAGAGAGGACAGGGACTGAGCTGAGCTGGAGGCAGCATTTAGGCAGTTATGTGCTGTGCCAAAAGATGTCCCTATACACAAACACATCTGAGCATGGACAGCCCAGCTGCTCTGTGCCGGCTTGCAGATGAACCAATATTAAAACCACCATTATGTGATGCCATTTCTCATGGGAAAGTGCAACTCCTTGTAAATTAATGGCAATGCATAGCACAGCTTTAGGAAAAGAGCAAAGAAAAAGCTCTCTATTTTTGCAGAAAATAGGCATTACAATGAAGTTATCTGCTAGCAGATCAAAGGGGTTTTTTAGTGAAAAAATACTATTTTAACATTGGATTTAAAATTTTGTGAGATAATTTCTCAATTTAAAGTATTTGTCACCTAATGATCATTGGTTCAAAATACAAGATTTATTTTTTATGTGCCAGCTTTTATTTAAATGCTGCTGGACTATATCTGGCACATCCATCTTCTTTAGCAAAAATAAAGCAAATCAGCTTCTAAATGGGTTTTCCACAAAATTAGCATCAGAGGACAGAGGAGAACAGGAGGAAACTTCCACTGGTGATAGAGCTAGTCAGCTGTGAAAGGCCTAGAAGTTTGTTTTAGTAAAGTTCAAACTGTGAATAGCTCAGCTTATATTCCTTCTTTGCACTCTCATTCATCCCTCTCTGACTCTCACATTTTTATCTCTCTAATTTTTATCACAGCTTTAAAAAAGGAAAGATCTTTATTGACTATTTTGTGCAGCACACAATCTTCTGAGATTCGGACACTGCCTCCATCCTCCATTAACAATTCTAAAATTCAGTGCATAAGACACCTGGAATCATACAGGGGAAAGGCTGAAGAGTGAAGTATGCAGAGTACTAAAGTAAGGGAAGAAGGCCCTTGCACAGAGGCAGAAAAGTCCTAGAGCATACTCTGTTTGCTACAGGTGGAGAGTTAGAGGATAGTTGAAGGTAGATGGGTGGATGCTGGGCAATCGAAGAGACGAGGTCTCCATGATTTGCATCAATGAAGCAGATTTTAATGAATCCACTGCTGGTTTATATACATTTCAAGCATGAGATAAAAATTACTACTTGCTTAAGCAATAACAGCCATAACAACCATTTCTATATTTCCTGGCAACATTGCTTAACTATGGGCTAACACAGACTTGCACAGACCTGTACTGTCTTGCATAACAAGCACACCCTTATCTCTTCCTCCTTCAGGGTTCTGCCTCGACTTGCCAGGTCCTGTGGACCACTGAATTTAGCACATCTACTTCTGTAATGAGTTCAGCAGTACTTTGAGTCCTGCTTTCTAGCTGTATTCCCACAGGTGGAAAGGAGGATATTGCTGAGAAAAGACTGGGAAGTGAGGGTATAATAAAATTGCACGGCTAAAGGGAAACAGGATAATCAGCGACAACTTGCCCTGGCCTGTTGTTAGGCACAAACTGCTCTTCTCAAAGTTACTGCAGAAGCCCTTTGGCTGTGAAACAAGGCTCAAGTGTGTTTTAGGCTAGATCAGGGCTGGTCTGGAAGATCTATTACCTGCCTCTCCCTAATCAGTTAAATCACACAAATGTGTTGATTTGGAGACAAAGACTCAGTGTGATGTGTATTGGCTAAATCAGCAGTCGGGAGAGAAGGCTCCTCACACAGCCTCTGAGCAGCAGGGGCTGGGGGTGGCTGGCCAGGTGGCTTAGCTCTACACTCACATTCCTTCTCTCCCACAGGCTGGAGCTACGGTGGTCTCGAATTGAAATGCTACAGACTGAATATGAGGTGTGTGAAAACATGGGAGTGGTGTCTCTGAGAATCACCAGGGCAGGACACTTGGGGGAGTCTGCCTTTATAACCGTGAAGGTAAACCTAAATTAAAAATAACCTAAGTTTCAAATAAGAAGTGCAGCTTGTTATTTTATTCCTCAGATGTAAAGATAATTCAGTAATCATCAAAGAGACCCAGTGATTCAATCCATACTTACTGGGACATTGTCCTTTCTACTAGAGATGGCTGAAATGTTTCTGACAAAATGTCTTGAGTTTTAAGTAGAAATGCTAATTAACCAAACCTGGAATGTTTTTGAGCAGTGTTTCGATTTTGATGAAAAAACAGAGCAGGCAGTTTCCTCTGGCACTGTGCTCAGAAGCATGGTTTCCAGGGTCTGCCACTTTAAAATACAGGCTTTGCACAATCTGGGGCCTTGGGGCTTTTGTTTTGCCTTCTCAGGCTGGAGGAGCCCAGGAAGTACAGGAGCTTCAACTACACAGCCTTCTCCATTTCTCCTCCTACTGCCCACGGCCTAGGAAAACCCCCAATATCTTCAATGACTGCCTCTGTCTTATGTCAAAAAGACTAGACTGAGAGTTGGAGGCTATAATTCTGTAAAACAGGTTTTGTGCAACTTGTCTTCACAAATTTTATCTTTTCTCATAAAATGGAAATTCCAGCATTTTATCAGTTCCCCTTGCTAGAGAAATAGCATTTTTTTCCCCTAACAGATTCTCAGGATTATAGCCCGAATTAGAAACATAATTTTGATTTTTCTTCTACTGAAGTTAATGGCAATTTAGCTAATGATGCCATCAGGGGCCATCCTGTCCTACACTTCACAGGCACCAGTGATTCTACTCTAGCAGTCATTTGCAGAAACAGACCAGTGAAGTTGATTCCAGGATCAACAGCTAGAATACGTACACTGTATGGAAACTGGTGTCCTCTGATACCTCATGTGAAAATTGAGGGAGTTTCTGGAATCTCTATACATAGGTAGTGTTTTCATCTATCCTAATGAGTCTTTGGGGCTGACAGAAAGCTCTGTGCAAAAAAGCCTTTTCCAAGATATCATGAAGGGCTAAATAGGAAAACAGGGCCAGGTTGTTGTTGTGCTTTTGAGATGACAGGATGTGCTTGTCCAGGAGCCAGGTATGGCAGGGTCCCCAGGCACCGTGAGCAGCAGTGTTACCTGGTGTTGCAAAATAGCAATCTGAGAGGGGAATGAGCAAAACTATAAGATAGGGAAGATTTTTTATGATGCATTTTTTAAGCCATGAGCAAGGACAGAATGACAGTTGCACATAAGTTTTATTCTTCAGATCTTTATCTTTTTTTCAAGCCTGAGTATATGTATGGGTTGGCCTGTCTATTTGAGATGTACAAACTACCTTCAGCATGCAGTCGAATGCAGTGGTTTGGTGAAATGGGTCACAGCATGGCATTTAGTGTTTGATGTCGTCTCAGGTCAATGAAATATCTGCTAGGCTGGGAAAGGACTTCACGGTGACTGCCTCCAAGCTTGTTCAGTTTGATCCAGGTATGAAACAGTGCACTGAATAACTCTAAAACTAATTCACTGATTTCGGAAGAGTGAGCTCTTTCTTTATAGTGTGGAATCTATTACTTATCTGTAGCTATAGAAGCTGAATAGTATTTAAGACTTGGGCTCATTTTTTGGAAGTACTGTGGGCTTCTTTAGTGAATTGGTATCTTTATTACTTAGCACGAGATTGCCTACAGTCTTCTACATCAGTTAAAATGGCAAAAGTGCTGAAATGATGTCTCCTAATCTCTCAACAACTAAGCTGGGTAGGACTCACCTTGAGCTGAGCTGTGGGATGCTTTAAAGACTTCAGTCATTTTAGGTAAAGTCCAGGACACAGGTCAAATTTAGATTAAACTGAGAACAACCGAGGTTATTCAAGATGGCCAAGACCCTTTTCCATTCACATACAAGCCCAAAGCTACCCAGTAAAAACAAGGAAACAAGAAAAAAAAAGGTAAAATTTGCCTGAAAGGTTGCACTTCAATCTAACATGGGTTTTGATCCTTTTGCAGGTATTTTAAATAACTGTTCCATCTTTAAAGTTAAGCTTTTCAGATAAAAATGCTATGATACATTTTCTCTTGAAAATCACAATGGAAGCCCTAAATCTATGTACTGCAGTGCAATTTTGCACATCTACAGCAGCTTTTTGTTACACTGTGGGCACTTCAACTGAATCATCATTGTCCAGGAACAAATTCAAACTTAATGTTATTTGGAGGAACAGCAGGAGTCCAGCCAGTTAGTAAGAGCACAATAGCATACACAATCTACTCCATTCTAGCTGCAGACATGTTAATTAATCTATTTCTTTGACACCCTGATTGATTGAAATAGCACTTAAAGAGTAATTAAAATGTTTATTTCTGTTAGGAGTGTCAACCAAGATGTGGAATATAGCAATTACCTATGACGAATTAGAGGAAGATGATGAAGTCTTTGAAGTAGTTCTGAACTCCCCTGTGAATGCTGTTCTTGGCAGACGGACAAAAGCTGTAGTGAAAATTTTGGACTCAAAAGGAGGTATTCTGTTTTGATCTTTGTAACTAAGAAGGTGGGACAATTTTGGCTGAGTAGCTACCTATTTTCAACCACAAGTTGTTCCTAACACTCACCATTAGATCAAACCACCTAATTTCTTTTTAGAGAAAAGAGGCTTGACCGTTGCAGGCCCTTTATTCTCTCACAGAATTATATGCATCCTCTTAGGAAACACAGCATGGAGAAAGCAACGAGTACAAAATGAGAAAAGTGCCAGGAAACAAACCACTTTTCATAACATCATGAGTTCAGTTCTCATTTATTAAAGTGGGAGAAATTGGGTTTAGATCCATTAGAATATTTTTCTAGTTATTATTTAGTTGTTACACACCCTTTAAAAGATATTTACTTTCCTCTCAAAACAGAAACATAACAAATGAACCCATCTATCTCTTACCAACATATTTTTCAATCCTTAAAAACCACAGTCCACAGCTTCACAGCAAAGAGTTTAGTCTTTGAAGATGGCATTATCCTTGTGTTTTTCAGTGATTAAATGTGGTGTGCCTAAAATCAGACCGAAAAGGAGACAACTGTAGAAACAGAAACATAGGAAAACTGTAGAAAAATAAAAAATAACTAGAAAAGCAGCTGCATCCTCTGACCTCTGAAGAGTGTTTTTTCTTCTGGTGTTTAGTTAAACAATATTTAAAATATCCATGTTGCAATGGATTAGGCTTCATGTTACAAAAAGCCCCTTTAAAATTTCAGATTCGTTTTCTCCTAAATATTCCTAGTGTTAATCAGGACTTAATTGATGCAACAAGTTCATTGAAACAACAGTGTCCTGGATTTCTAAGAAGAAACTTCTCTGGGCATGATGGAAGTATCATCAGTGGTAGTTAGAGATACCTGTGTATTCATGGCCAAAACCCCCAGCAGTTCAAAGCCCAGTATAAACATGAAAACAGGTATTTTCAGCAGATGCTTGGTTGAAATTCTGAGCTGTGGGAAGACAAATGCATCATATATAACACCTTACTTATTTAGGTACTAGTTGCAGTTATAGTCATAGAGAGCCCCAGAAACAAGGGTGACTGACCAAACAGTAAATCAGCTACTTTAAGTAAAGGAATCATCCAACTTTTAAGGACAAGCTGTTTATGTGGCCGTGTCAACATGACCAATTATCTGCTTATGCAGTTAGAACTGACCATCTGCCATATTTTATGCTTCCAGGTCAGTGCAGCTATTCCCGTTCTTCTCGCCAAAGCAAGCATGACTTCTGGGGGAAAGTCATGCAGTTTCCAGTTTCCTTGGGCTCCTCATCACCTTCCAGGCCTGGCAATGTTTCCTTGGAAGGGATCCCACTGCCTCCTTCCAAAGGGATGAGAGAGCATGGAGGGGACCTGCGGCAGGAGCACAGCTTGGCAAATCGGTCAAGGACCCGGTTGAGAGTAATTGGAAATGGCAGAATAGTAAGACACTTCTATAGTTCAGTGATGGACTGATTTGTGAATTTATTGTGATGTGATATCTTCATTTAATTGTCATTTTTGTAGCAATTCTATCTGACCACACTATAACTATAAACTACATGAGTTTGTTTTGAGTCAGACCTGGGGGCTATTGAAAAAAACTGTAAGTAAAAAGCCAAAACCAAAACAGCCTGGTTTTGAGGATCCATGCATGCAAGAGAGGAATAAAATCAAGACTTGGGGGAGGAAACAGGCATGAAGCAACTTCAGCAGTCATGAAACGTCTAATCTTATAATAACTACGGGTAAGTTAGAAGTTGGTGGAGCCAGGCAAATGTATAGAACCTGTGCATCTGAAAATACTGGTAGCTTAAACAGGGAATAGTTATTTCAACCCTGCCCACTGATTCTCCGCTTAAGCTATATTGATTTAGCTAGTTATTTAGTAACTTTCTGCTATTGTGACCTTAAAAGTTACTGGAGTCTATTTTTATGAACACTGAACATTATACTTATAATTTGTACTTTTTTATGGCTCCATTCAGAAATTATATGTTTCTATACTAAAAGTGAGAACTAATTCCAAGACATGAACTGCATGATGTATAACCTAGTAGTAAATGAGTCTTCTTGTTTCTAAAATACATGAATATACCCATGTCATTTTGCTGTTCTACATTTTTCAGGTTCATCCTTCATCTGTATTTAGAAATGAAACAGATGTGGTTTTCAAAGTAAGAGTATTATGTGTACTGGTTGGACATTTCCATGATTTCTTTCTGATTCTGTTCTTTCCAGGCTTTATAGCTCTTAAAAGTTTGCTATATCCAATACTTTATTTTTCTATGCAAGTTTCTTTTTCTTTGGTGTAATTTCCCTTGATTTGCAATAATTTGTATAATAATTAATTTTTATTATTTGTTTATTTAGTTTACTTAAGAGTTGCTTGTATGTACTAACCCTCTCTCTTCTTCTCCTGTTCTTGTGTGCGTGATACTGTAAAATGAAGTATCATGGGATTGTATCACTCAAAACAGAGGATGACACCTCCTCAGCTGAAGCCAACAAGAAGGCACAACCACAGATAAATGTCATCTCCTCTAGGAAAACAGAAATCCCACAGGCTGATAAGGCAGAACTTGCAGCTGAACCAAGATCAAGACATAAGGCATGAAACCTTTTTTACCATGGGCATTTTCACCATCTGTTTTCAGTCGTGCTGTCTTCCAAAATGGTTTAACACCTAGAAGAGTTTTCATGGCATAAAATTCTAATATAAGACCTAATTGATCTGTTTCATTTCACTTGTTTTGTGTAATTATTTTCCTTCAAATGTTCAAGTGACATTTTCACTTTCCAGGACTTCCACTCTTTTCAAAAGGCTTGTACATCAGATTTAAAGGGTCTCTTGCATTATGAAGAAAGCACACAGAAGTTATTTCAGTGTGATGGGATAACATGGAAATTCTGGAATTCCCAAAGCAAGGTAAAAATGTAGCCATGTATAGGTATCTATGTCAGAGTACGGAGTCTGTGATTGGTGATACCCTAAAGCAGGGGACCTTCCTGTAACTATTATTTTCTTGAACAAGGAATAAATGTCATCCAGATTCAGGTTTCTTTTCAGGAGAAACAGAAGTTTCCCAGGAATATGATGAGGACTTGACTGCTGCAGTTGCCTTTCCTCTCGATCACCCAGGTGCACCTGGAAAAACCACATGAGCACGAGTGTCTTGGTGCTTGTGGTGATGTGGGCGTAACATAGTGAATGAAGTCTGTGGGAGAATAGGTGGAATTTAGTAAAATAAGCTTTCTTAGGTATTCTGCAAACATACATTCCCCCCACCACTTATGATGTCATGCTGAATTTTCTTGCACTGCTTTCCCTGTACAGGTTACAGGAGACAGAAAATGGTGTCCAAACTAATGTAAAATCTTTAGAGGATTTCTGGAACTGAATCCTACTATCACCATTAAAGCTACTAATTATAAATTTTAGGATCCTCTGTCAGTCATTATTTATTACAATATTTTTAAGCAGCGCTGTAGCTTTATTTATAGACACCAAAGTTCATGCTCGGTTTAATTCTAGACACTCGTGCACGGACAATCTGTGCACAGACAGAAGTCTGTTTTACCTCTTCCTCTTGTATTTTAGGAGGCAACTATGAAGAAATGTCCCTCTGGATGGACTTATCATGAGGGCAGTTGCTACTTCCTGGTAGTGAATCACAAGGTCACCTGGAACACTGCTGCTCGGGCTTGCAGAGAACAGTAAGAGACCATCATCCATTTGCTGTGCAGTGCTGTTGCCCTGAGCTGAATGTTTCTCTTGGGGCCAAATTTATTTGGATAAGCCCAGCTTTGGCTGTTCTGCACAGCTCCCCCCCAAAATTGAACAAATCCTGGGATTCAAACACAGTGGACAATAGAAATATTAGTCTAATAATGTTTCAGGTGGTGATGCTATCTGAATCATAGCATGAATTCCCAAAGCTGTCCAATGTGAGGATACTTTCCTAATGGCAGAGTTAGTTTGGGAGAAGAGAAACTCAGAGTCAGTAGAGACTTAGAATTTCATCCTCTCTTACTCAGCACTTCCTTGACATTGCCTTCTCTTGATATAGCAATGGTAAAATATTGCCAGCTCCTGTGCGCCTCACTATATTCTTCTCAAGATGCAGTTTTGATGATTCTGTAACTACTTGAAAACTTTTACATTCATTTTAAGACTGCATTGCTGACTTTTTAAGGATATTACAACAACAACAACAACAACAACAACAACAATAATAATAAAACATTGGTCTCAAAGTAGGAGATAAAAAAACTGCCAGTCTTGCTTTCTGGACACTTGCTTTGAGATTTGGCTGTAGGAGTATTAGGTTAGCACTGGAAAAATGTTACCAATGGTAACATGAAGCTTGTCTGAGGATAGACATGCTCTGTACCTTGTTCTGAATTGTGAGCACCAGGTTGAAAACTAACCAGAAAAATATGAAGGGTTTAAAGAAATCTCTCCACTACTCCAGATCTCTCCATTACACCAAAGGAAAATTGTAACAGGGAAGAGTTGGAAATGATAGAAACAGAATATGTTCCATAACAGAGTATGTTCCTTCCATAGTGGAAGGACATGCTGAATCGTGAATCATGGCCAAGCATGCATAACAGGCATTGATTCATTCCACTCAGTTATGCCAGATTATGTTGTCTTGGTAACATGCAAAAGAAAAGTCTTGGTATTATTACCTCCCAACTGATGGAAGATAGTCTTTACTAAAATGTAAATGCTATGTACTCTTGTGAGCTCACCCCACATGTTACATTGTTACTTGGTTTATTTACAATTTCAGCTCCTGAAATTGTTTGTTATTATCTGCTTTTATTATGTTACTTGTCAACAAACAAAGCTATAAATTGTAAATATTTTTATATTCTTTTCGGAAGGCTTCAACAGTAAATTGATCTCTTGGAACCATATGTCACTTTGCTGAGAAGTGTTTCCTATCTTCTAAGAGAGTGTGATCTTTGTGTCCCATATTTTTATAGGCGGTAGCTTCTTGATTAAGGCTATAGTGTGCAATGTAGATATTAAACTGAATAAAAGTAAATAAAAGTAAACAACAGTAACTAAATGACAGTGTTAAAAAAACTACACAGAAAATCAAGGCATATCACTGAATCCACAAGGAAATGAATCCTAGGGTGGTGCTAATTCAATTGATGTGATACTAGCATAGACTAAGGAAGATTTATCCTGGTGAATGCAGTACTCCTTGCCTCCATCTGGAACTGATTTACAAAAGTACAGCTCCAGGAACACACTAAAATATGATACAAGAACATAACTTATTAAATTTTATTTTGTGCTTTTCCCTAGCTCCTCCAGCAATCATCACCACCACTAATTGTGGTGTTTCAGTTATTAATACTGATTCACTTGACATTTAAATGTTTCCAACAGGGAAATAAAAATACCATGGAGGTCAGTCCTCAATTTTCAAACAAACTATATATTAAATGAAAATATTAGAATTGACTTTGAGTAAATCAGCAAACTTCCATGAAAAAATGAGCAATTTTTTATTACTACAAAAATGGCATAATTTTAAGCTCCTATTCATTTGTCTTGCTAGAATTTTTTTATTATACAGCACAGAGAAAAGGGCCCAAGCATCATAAAAGTCGATTCACTAACAGTCTACAAGTAACCAGCCTCCTACCCTTTTTGAGACAACCTTGCAACCCTAAGACTTGGGAACAGGCTATACAAAAAGCACACAGAAGTAGGAAGGATGAAAAGTGTCTGGAGAAGGGCCACAAAGATGATCCAAGGAAAGTAAAGCCTGCCATGTGAAGAAAGAAGGCATAGGGGAGTCCTTATCACCATATTTCAGTATTTAGAGGCTGGCTAAGAAGAAGATGGAGACTTCCTTTTTACAAGGAGTCACATAGAAAAGATGAACAGCTACAGGAACAAGTTACTCCTTGGAAGATTCCAATTACACACAAGGAAAATTTTTTTTCACAGTGAGATCAGCCATTAGAAGACTCTTCCCCAGGGATGTGGTAGATCCCCCAACATCAGACACTTCTAAAGTTCAGCTAGACAGAATGTTGGCCCATCTTGTGTGGACTGTCCTTTTGCCAAGAAAGGTTGGAACCGGATGATCCTTGAAGTTCCTTCCAACCTGATAGTCTATGATTCTATTCCATCAAAGTAATGCTAACAATTCATTGTGGAGGTAGTTGTTGTCTGTACATAACTACATATGCATGGACAGGCTTATTTGAGTTTCTGTTGACCTACATTGTCTCCATCCATTACAGGTGGTATACAACCCTTCTCTTTAGCTTCCATGTGCAGGGGTAGAGCAGACAAAAAATACGTGCTTGTCTTGACACAAATTTCTATGTGTCAGTGTTAAACTGGGGATGGAGGGGACAGGGAAATCTCAGTTAATTGCTGTGAAAATCTTGCACTATTTCTAACCCTTCTCCAATTCATTGGAGAGAAAGGTGGTTTAAGAACTCATTTCTCTAGCTTTGTTTTTATGCATGAAGAGGCTCTTGGCAATGTGAAGAGAAGCATCTGGGGGATATTACAGCTGAGTGATCCCACAGCAGCCTGATTTAGAAGCAATTTTGATGATTTATGCCACAGCTCTTGTTTATCCAATAGGAACATGTCCTCCCTAAGGCTCAGTACAGCAGGGCTCACTCATGTGTGAGGTGGTTTCACTGCTGCCACTGAAGGGATGGAAGAACTGGATAGATAGAACCCATAGTTGTGTCTTTGGCCTTATGACTAACAAGATATATCTTTTTTGAAGCTGAACATTTAAATAGAGCTTAAATATTATTAGATTTCAGGTCCTTTACTGCTATCTGTGTAAGGCAGGACTTGTTTTGTTTGATGGTACTATGTTAGCTACATGTGGCCTCAGTCCTTGGAAATCACAGGCAGAACCACATCTAAAGTAATAGATTAGATTCTTCATGATGGCTCAGTGTTCCCTAGTGAAAAGCAGTACAGCAGCTCTCTTCTCCTAGTACTGGTTCTCCAAGTGACTGGTTTAACTCATATTATTGTGTGTGACTCCAGCAGAGGGATCCAGGTACCTAGAGTAATTTTAAAGGTCTTGTGTATGCTCTCTGACTTCCAACTGCCAGCCTGGGAGTGCAGGGCTCCTGCAAGCTCTATATCATGTCTGCCACTCTCATCTGAATGCTCTGAATGACAGGAGGTGTTGCTAGCAACACTAGTCACCTATTTCAAGGCATCAGGATAACTCCCTAGGTGACCAAACAAAAGACTGAGATAAGCTTTTCATTCACCCCCCAAAACCCCTTTAATATCAGTATAGGGCATGGATTTACTACAGCAGTTCAAATAAAATGTTGTGTCCTGTGGAGACTTTCATAATCAAATGTGCATTTACCCATGTTAAATTTACTAAAATGGTACAAGACTCCTAAATGTATCAGACCATTTAATGAAAAATCAGTAAAATCTTTGTGCTAAGTATTTTCCATATAATACTTCAAGGTCAATAGCTATGCAAAATGTTTCCTTAATTTGTGCAACTGCTCTAAGATAAAGCATGCTCTTGACTCAATAACTAAAAATTATAAAGCATGCAGGAAAAATCTTAAATGGACGGTTTAGTACAGAAAAAAGTGATGTGTGTGGGTTTGTTGTGGCTTCTTTTGGTTGGTGTCTGTTTATTTGCTTTTGGTTTTGTTTGGGTTCTTTCCCTAATGAGTCATTATAACCCCTTATCTTGACTGATTTACATTAGGAAGTGTTGGATGCATGCAACTCTATAAACAACATTATCTTTTAATTTCCGGTGTCTGATGCCATGCCTCGAGGTTCTGTGAGTAGCATTATGGAAGTGCTCTGCTCTTTCAGATAGTTCTCATTTCACTACAGTACATAACTCCCCTAACTAGGTAAAACAGTTAGAACAGTTCTCTCTTGTAATGTATTTCTCAAGCTGAATTTAGAAAGCATTCCTATAGAGAAAAGATTAGATTACATTATAATTATTGCAGTGCTTTCCTTTCACAGTGATGAAGTCTCTCCCTGATACATGGATTGAAGTCTGAAACTATTTTTGCTCAGACCACGCCTGTATGTCATAAATGATAGAGCAGTTACTAACACACATTGACACTTTTTGGTTTCACCTTTTCTAGGACAATCAGAAGTAAGATATGCTCACCTAAAGTAAATTGCTTAGTTCCTGGGTTTTGAGTGTCCTTAAACAGAAGACAGATAAAATGCTCTATTTTTGTTCCTGCTCACCTAGTAGTGAAACCACAGAAATTGCTGCACAAACCTCTTCTCAGGTCCATTTGGTCAGTGCAAACGCAGTCACTGTGAGGCAGAATGGAATTCTGCTGCTGAAGTAGTTAGCCTGGGAGGGTACCCTGAATTAACTATGCCTGTTTTCCTGGACTCTATAGAAGAAGATGGAGTACGAAACTTCCCAACAGTGTTTATCAATGCAACAGCTTTGTTCTAGCTCACCAGAGATTTTGTGCCTGGCAGATTGGCCCAGAAGGGTGGAAGCCTGTCACTCTTGGAACATACAGGCACATCTCACTGTGATGAGAGGCACAGCTGAAGCCTTGCTGGCACCTTCACTGGGTGCAGTTTTAGGGGCCTCTACCACAGGGGGTGCACAGTCCTGATCCCTATCAGACAGTTCTGAGGCTGTTCTGCCACACCTCTAGGTGAGGAGAGTGTACAGAGGTGTCAGTGTGATCCTTTACATGCTGTTCTCTGGTGGCCTGGGAACTTAGAGAGCCCCTGATGGGCCCAACGTTACCGTGCAGTGTTTGCCCCAGGGCAGCTCTGGTTGCATGGGCAAGGGCTAACACCCTGCTGGCCTTGGCAGACCCTCCATGCAGCATGGAGCAGAGGGCAACTCCATCCCCTGCTGCTTTGGTTGGCCTGCAGGGATAACGGAGGAGGACTTTGCAGCAAGAACATTCCTCCTCAGAAACACTATGAATTTATTTCATATCCTGACCCTGTGGGCCCAGATTAAGGAATGGCCCACATTTCATGCAGTAGGGACTGTGCAGAATATTGTGGACTACTACTTTGAACTTCTCCTCACGTAAACTTTTCTTGCTTCCCTATCACGTATGGCATCATATGGAATCCATGGGATCAGTACTCTTAGAAGACATACAGGGCAGTAACAGGAGTGGAGCTCCAGGCATGGATCTCTAACTAGGCAGCAGGCTCAATGGTGGGCTTTCACTCTAACATCTGTTCATGGTCTCCATACTGAGCTCAAGTCTGCCATGCCATTCTTCAGTCCTGGTTGCTGCCCCAGCTCTTAAAGACAGTCTTCACTTTGTCTTGAGCAATAGTGATTTTCTGTCTCTGTTATCTGGTAAAAGTAATGATATTAGCAAAATCCTTACAATACCATTTACTTATTCTGATGTTAGAAAAGTTTTTTTGCTCTCTAAAAATGTTTTTATGAGCAGTGTTGTTTGCTCTGGCCCTATCAACTGTCACCCAGGATATTCTGAGAGGCTGAAGGGGTTGGCATCACTTTTAGACTGAGAAGCAGCCAGAAATATGTGACAAAAGAAATGTCAGCACCAGAGGTTCAGCATCAGAGGGATGGCAACACCAGGTGTGACATGTAAAAAGGTGATATGATATCAACACAGACACAAAGATGGATAAATAAGGAAGTGGAGCCACTGATGGCTGACAGTTCCTGGCAAATGTGAAGAATGACATTTGCCTCTTAATGCCTAAAGATTTAGCCTGATCTCTAAATGGCTTAAGAGTAGCCTGCTGGTGCTTGTATGTTTGGTACTAGTTGGAAGACTTGTCAGTGGCAAGGCCACTCAGTGGCTAGGGTTTGCAAAACCTCCTTTGAACCCGGCCTACTATAAGTACAAACACAGAGCAGAGTTTATGCATTCAGAAATAGTCTGCTTAATACAAACCAAAACTTCTCACCAATCTGAACTAAATATGTAATCACTGCAGACAACCCTCTGAAGAATGTGCTGCTTCTCAGAGCCTTTTCAGGTACCAAATTTCTTGTAATGAACAACTGGGGGAATCCATGGGATACCTGCATTTACTGAGTGCAGGTTCATAGGAGGATGGAGAACCAGAACGTCTCAGCTGAACCCCAAATTTGAAAAGGACAAATGCAAAAAAAGAAAAGGTTGGGATAGCAGGGAGTCAGGAAATCGGGGGGGGGG
>QVAJ01000206.1:533405-564907 GCA_003546035.1 Mixornis gularis
GGTGGGTGCCAGGAGGATGGTGCCAGACTTTTGCAATGGTGTCCAGCAACTGGATGAGGAGYCGTGGCACAAGACGTTGTACCTCAACATGAGGCAGAACTTCTTTACACTGAGGGTGGCAGAGCACTGGAACAGCTGCCTGGAGAGGTTGTGGAGTCTCCCTGCCTGGAGACACTCAAAATCCACCTGGATACATTCTTATGTCACCTGCTGTAGGTGACCCTGCTTTGTCAGGGGGGTTGGACTGGATGATCTCCAGAGGTCCCTTTCAACCCTAATGTTTCTGTGATTTTGTGATCAAGAATCTGGTATCTGAAGTATTGCATATAATCAGAGTGAGCAAAAGATTAGAATTTTATGCATACAGAAGAAATTTTAAGAAACGTCTATAAATATTTTTATTTTAATAAAAGAAATCTAATGTGCATTTTCCTTGGATTGTATTACAAATGTTTTGTTGGTGGTGTCAAATTCTTCAGTGAATAACCTCTCTCTCTCAAATTATTCACAACAATCTAAGAAGATGCATCTTCCTGAATACTGAATTGTGTATTTGCCCAGATTCCTTTTTCTCTGTCCCACAGGTTTTCCCAGTGTGTTTCTCCCTGTCCCACGCCTTAGCAATCTGCAGCAATCACATACCCAGCAGGACTCCTCAGACTGGGTCTGGAATTGGGTACACTGTCAATTAGGCAGTACATATGTGCCAGTACCATTCAGAAACAGAACCACCCATTGTGTCCCATGTATGTACCTACAGCCAGGAGAATACGGGCCAATATGTGTGAAAGGATGCTCATCCTAGCCCCAGTGAAGACATTAAAAACATTCTAAAATATGAGCATCCTCATCTTAGCTCCAGTATGAAACTTAATGCTGTTCTTCTGTTGTCAGAAAAGAAACAGAGAAATATGAGTAGGTAAACATAAATGAGGGAAGAAAGAAATAGTGCCACAGAGGTCTTGAAACAGAGGGGAGTTCATGATGAAGAGCAACTAAGGTTGGAGGTACAAAACTAAACAAACCTATTGACTGTTCTTTCATCTCATACCTTGTTAAAAGACTCTTGGTTTCATAATTAAAAATTTCCCATGAGGCCTGTATGTGATCTGTTTCCCTGAAACGCAGTAAAACAAAGACCACAGATGGCCTTCTTTGATAAATACAATTATTGGAGAATAAACTGCATAGTGATAATTCATTAGTTCTTAAGGTCTTCATATGGGCTTTGTGAAAGATATATCTGGATACAAGTTTGTCTACGTAGGATGTGTTTTGAAAATCATAACATATTGAATTGGACTGTATATATAACATCCACTTTAATGACTTTATCATCAATCATGGTGTGATGAGACTATTTAGCTCAACAGAAGGCAAGTAATTCAAGCACAGCCCAAGAATTATTTTTAGGCATCAACTGACAGCATAGATAATGTCCATTAATGACTGAATGAACTCCAGCTTTGAAACAAATGAATAATACCACTTTGCATTTGCATAGCACTCATCATCTATGGACCTGACAGTTTTAAAAGGATGGGCAAACATTCGCAGTGACTATTTCAAGTGAAAACAGAATGTCCTGAATAAATTGCTAATATGAAGGCAAACCAAAGCCCACTTGAGAGATGCTGCTGCATACAAGATTTAACAACTAGAATACAGTGAAAACACATTATGCTTATATGAAAGGGTAATCAATCAGGCAGGAAAACAAGCTTTTAGAAAAGAAACAACTTTTTTTTTTTTTTTCTTTTTTAAGAAAGATAAGATGAGATTTTGTCTATTTGGAACATAATGATTATGTGCCCAGTCCAATCCCTGTAGTCAATTATTACTCTGTGTAGTTGGTATCACCACAAAGATACCTGCAAATGCTTGCTATTTTTAACTTCAAATTGACTATCTGAGCTTGCAGCCTGAGCTGGGATGCCTTCCTGCAATGCAGGCAGGCTCTTGCCTAAGCAGACATGCTGAGGAGAGACCTGCTACCTCTACACAGTTATATAGGCAACTGACTTCAAAACAGACTATGCCAATATTCAGATATTAAACAAACCATGCCCAGATGTACCACATCCCATATCTTACCAACTTTGCTTGTTAGAAAGCAGCCCCAGCATCCTATTATAGGCATGAAGGAACAGTATTAGACTTTCTTGGCAGAACCAGAGCTGGCATGCTGCTTTTGGGTCTCATCAGATCTTACGCAAAATCATCCAAACCCCAGGAAATAGAAATGGCTTTACCTAGAACTGAAGAGAGCTCTTTTATCAGCCTTTGGGTTGTGGAGCATCTTGCAGAGTGACTTGCTGATCCTACTTTTTTTCAGTCTTCTTCCCTACCATCTGTAAATAATAATTTGTGCATTTACATCTGAAGGCCTCAAAGGCCTTCTTGCTGTATGTTATAGGACAGAATGGTATGTGCCAGGAGTGGATTCTGATCCTGAAGAGGTTTTTTTCATTGCCATTGCACTGCAATGTAACATTAGCAGCAAAACATTTCTACATATCTGTTAATACTAAGATTTCTATACATTCCTTGTTAACATTTACACTGCAACAATAACCCAGGACAGTTTAGTTTAGATAGTCTGGGAAGCCAAATCATTCCACAATGAATCCACAATGAATCTTCCAAATCTACAATTTACTTAATTTTTATCTGAGCATTATCAGAGGCATCCTCAGATGACCTGCAAATATATATCTTGCTTCAAACAGCCAAATTTCATGTTTGAAAGACATTGGCAAATGTGCCAGATTCTCTGCAACAACATAATACAATACAATATAATACAATACAATATAATACAATACAATATAATATAATACATAGGTCTGAATATCAGCCTAGTCTTAGGGCTCTTCAGCAACTAATACAGAGACGAAAAGAAGGAAAACTCAAAATTTAATATTCTTGTCATTGCTGAATAGTTTTGAGTGACTGTTACCAATACACATCAGATACAAGGTATTTTAGCTACAAAAGTCAATGGCTTCAGTTCAAATTTTTGGTGAACACAATATGATGTGAGGATTCAAGTTGCAGTTATAGGCAATAAATTAATTCCCTGGAAATTAAAGTCAAGTAACATCATACATGTAGTACACACAATTTAATTTTTCAAGAATAATACAAACTTTAGAATCTATTGATAGACTTTGGTAGACACAAGAGCGTGTGGAGATTAGAGTACCTAAATGGCAAATTATCTGAAGACTAATTTCTTTTTTGCATTTTTATATTAGGATCACTGTTTGCAATGTTGTTCAAAATAACCTTTCCTTCTCCAAAAACTTTTCTCTATGTGCTGTTCTAGCAGATATTTTTTTCTTGCATGTTGCATAACATGGTAATTTTGCAAAAGATACCACTATTTTAAGGTCTAGTAGTCTTTAGGTATCTCTGTTGAGACTTTGATAGCTAGAAGCATAAATACATATTTTTAACATGTTTTACTTAAACACTCATTTATCATTATCACTTTATAGGATGCCTGGAGTGGCTTTGGTGCCTGAACAAGATGTGGCACTGTTAGATATTTTTTGGAAACCCAGGAAGCAGAGTTTCTTCACCTTGAGACCTTCTGCTCTGTGCTGGTGGCATGTCTGCACTCCAGCAGCTGCAAACCTGCTGTGAGGAAGACGAAATGAGGGCTAGCACTTCCTGACAGATTCCTCTGAGTGTCTGAGCAGCAGCCTGTTAGTCGTGCAGACCTTGGGTCATATCCCAAATCTCAAAGTGCAAAGTGAGACTTTTGAAAACACATTCTGCAGATTGAGTTTACTGTTTCAGCAAACTTTAATCAGCTTGCCTTTTCCTATTGTAATGAAATAAAACTCCTCATTCTACAGTCTCTGGCTATATGAAATGGAAAGTCAAAATAAACAATGAAGACCACATTGAACATTCTAATACACAACCTCAAATGTTTACTTCCTCAGCCTAAACTAGACACCTTATCCAAACATTTCCTTCTGTTGACTCCTTCTGTCCTCCACAACATCCTGGGATACTAGATTTTAGATAGGAGCTTCTAATACACATAACTCAGATTGAAAGCAGAGTTTCATTAGCACAGACTTCCCTATCATAATTGTAATCTACAGTAAATGAATGCAATTAGCCCCACCAGGGTCTCCCCTGAGCCCTCCTCTCCTCTGCCATAATCTGACTCTAGGTTCTTGTATAAAGCTAGCATACTACATTCACTGCAATAGCAGCAGGCCTACAGGGTTGCCCTTTCCAAGATCATGTCACTGCTTCTCCTCCAGATGTTAGTGCTGTCATGTCTTGGAGCCACAGAGCTACAGAGAAATTCACAGCAAAGGAAAAGCAGAAGGCCATTTCAGCACCTTCTCTACCGGGACAAAAATTTGTTTGAAAGTCAAAGTTCTCCTGAGCTGGTAAGCGAGAACCCAGTAGGAGTTGAAGAGACCCTGAAAGTACCAAGCTTTTTTGTATCAATTCCACGGACAGCATCTGGAAGTGACAAGAAAGAGGAGAAAAAAATGTCCAGATTCATACTTCCCAATGCAGGACTCCATGCAAACCAAAACCCGAGAACCTGGGTTGCACCCAGAGAGATCTCTCCTGTGGAAAACTTCTCTCCACCCCATTATTCCAGCAAGAGAGAGTCTGAAATTCCCTACAGAAAAGATGCCAAGAAATTCTGGGACCATTTCATGTCAAAGAAAAATTCAGCATCTGAAGAGGTTGTCCTGCCAATCAAGACCAATGAAATGCACCAAGAAAACTGCAGAACCCTGCCTTTTGCCCAGGTAAGAACAAATATCCAAGATCAACAAACATGCCTTTCCCCTGTCTCTTGTAATCAGCAACTAAAGGGACACAGGTTATTTAAGGGGCTTAGTCAAAGGGCTTCAGAACACTTGCTCATGATAAGTGGCTGATGAAAATGTTTTAGTCTGATGAGGCAAACTGCTAAATTGCAGCACTGGAAAGTCACAGACTCAATTTTTATAGGTTTGTTTATTATTTTTATGCACAGATATTTGGACACAGTCTAAGCAGGCAGGGAAATGATAAGTAATTAGCCATTCAATGAATATACATCTCAACTGTCTGTAGATCTGAATTATGATCTTGCTCTCTCCCTCTCTCTATGTATAGATGTGTATGTGTACAGAGACACACATATACACACACGTGTGTGTGTGTGTGTGTGCATATACAGGATCTCAGGACAAGTATTTATAGGAAAAGCTGGTTGTTTTCTTACAGCTAAGCAATGACTGTTTTCTCCTGCCTTAATTAGAAAACTGATGCTTATGTCTAATTCTGTACTAAGAATTTCAGAAAACTGGTAAATTGTCCCATGAATAGATGAAGGCATTCTGACATATTGTAACATCAAGACAAGCAAACAGTATAGGTAATTCTCAGTGTTTCTGTAATCACGATCTGTCAAGGACATATCTTTTCACATGAAGAACTAAATTTATTTCCCACAGACATATGTACATACAGATGTTGCCTAGAAACCTGTACTATTTGTTTCTATAAGAAAAGAAGTGCAGTTTGTTTTTTCCTCTTTTTTTGTTCATGACTTCTAGCAAAGTCTATGGGCCATTTCTGCATCAAAAACATTAAACTGTTTTCTGTTTCAGGGTGTTACTCATAACAGCTGCGAGAAGGTGACAGTACAGAATAATCTGTGTTTTGGAAAATGTAGTTCTTTTCATGTTCCTGGTGCAGAAGATCATCTTTATACCTTTTGCTCTCATTGCTTGCCCAGCAAGTTCTCCATGAAGCACCTGGTTCTCAACTGCACTGATTCTGTTCCAGTGGTCAAAGAAATCATGATTGTAGAAGAGTGTAAATGTGAAACTCGGAAGATTAAAGACCCTGTGATTGGACCTCTACAGTCAGACTTCTATGAAAATGTACATGAGCACAATTAACCTGTGCAAAGTACCTCTTAATTTGATCATAAGAATTTGCCAATGAAAAAATTCAAACAAGTTGTCATTACTCTAGTACAAAAAAACCCATAAAAAATGTAGACTTTCCACATGATCTCTGTTTCAACAGTAACCTTACCTAAAGTGTAACAAATGTTTCCTTGCAGCTGTTAAAGAAATGGAGGTGAAATTACTGGGCTTATGTGTAAAAAACTTACTTTAACAAGGGAAAATGTTAAAAAATTCCCAGCCATCCTATCACTGTTTTTAGGATGCTACTAAACAAAGGCTGAACCAACATGATTTATCTGTGCAAAAGCTGAATGTTGACTTGTTTTCATTGCCTTTGCTTGCGGGGAGTGCCAATATAGCTCTATTGTCAACAAAGATGAGATTTTATTCTGTCACCTACAAAAACAGGTCTGTTTTTACATCAAGATAATGGCAGGAGAGTGTTAAACATAAATGAGGTACATAGAAAGCTGTGACTAGTTAATGTCATACTGATTGATCCCAGTTGGAGTTCAGTTCTCATTGAAAACTAATATACCACACAATTTACACCAACAGATAATGGCAAAAGGTATTTTGCCATAGAAACCACTTGCTCTCTTTTCCACATGCCTGCATTTGCTCTGCACCATTATTTTTACTCAAAGTGTTCTTGTGCAGAAGAAGAAGAAAAAAAAAAGTCGCAGATGAATACCCTGTTGTTATTTAAATTCACTGTAGAAAGACAATGGGCATTTTCCAGTCCAATGAATTTTAACATTGTCAGTGAATCTAAGATAAAGTTTAAATAATGTTCTCAACGCTTAAACTAAAGCAGAAAATGCATTTGTGTGACGTATGATCTGGAGAAGGACACTATCATCATAGCAATATCTTAAGAACTTTACAGGAACAGCTGCGAGAACCCTGCTAGGAAGTATTGGAGTCTACTGCTAGGCAACACAGCACCAGTGACGATTAGCTGAACTGCTGGTTTTCCAGCTCTTTCCAGCTGCTTCTTCCTGGCTTTCTCTTGCAGACCTGAGAGCAGCTTCCAGCAACAAAGTTCAGCGTATTTCCACACCAGTTTTTTCAGTCCTCTGGGAATCTGCTCTCAGACCTGGGCCACTGTTGTTAAACTGCCAAAGCTCTTTTTTAGGGTATTGGAAATGTCTATTGACTTAGCTTATTCGAGGGCAGGGCAAATGATTCCTTGTATTTGAACTGCAATGGGATTAGAAGTATCTTAATATTCTTTCAGAAAACATGTGCAGCAGGGCTTTGGAATCCAAGGCCCACGTTGAATATTTACTAAAAATTGCATCTGAATTACGTTCTGATACTAAGTGTGAAGCTGTTTGCTTCTGCAGGTCACTTGAGTGAATGAACTGAAGATTAGTACATAATTACCTTTCATTACATATAAACCTGTTTTTAAATAATAAAAATTGCATACTAAAACTCAAGAAAGTCTTCTCTCTATTCTTTTACATGAAGGGCTGATGTGAAGACTATATACAGCTGTTTATAGGCTATGGCATGATATGTGATGCCATTCCAGCTAGCTATGAAGGTCTTATAATCCTTGTATTGTGTGTGAAAATTGGTGTTCATTTTTAACCAAGCCTAAAGAAGAAAAGCACACACAGCATTAAAGTTCTCAATTTTTATCTTTATAGATGAAATTTCTTTTAAATCTGAAAAAGCTAAGTGTTTTGATATGTTTTACTCGAAACATTTACTCGGACATATGCTTTAAAGCTGTCTGAATATATAAAAATGCTTATCCACATTTTTGTTTGTTTGTTTTTTGTTTTGTTTTATTTTCTGAAAACCAAGTATGTTTTTAGGTTTGATGCTTGCAGGCAACCACTTGAAGGTAGGACCTACATACACTCCCACATGTCAATTAAAAAGAAAAATCTTCCAATCCTGTAATTTTGACAAAACTGAAAGATATACTATGAGTTTATCATGAGGATGTCTGAACTGAAGTGGACTGCAAAGTATACAGCCTAACTTTTAAAGCTTCTTCTCTGTGCTGAAGTATTACTGCAGTCAAAGGAAGCTACTCATGTAAGGTGTTCGCAGGATGAGATTCTTAGTGTGAATTTTCACAGCTTAAGAGTAGGTGAAAAGAGGTAATGACAGCTGTAGTAATTGTTAATTAGATTAGTGCTGTAGGTTTTTTGGATGCATGTTTAATTAATTCAGCAATGACTGGTTGCATGTAATTAGCAGAGTATTTTGCAAAATCAATCAATGTGTTAATTGGATCAGATTTCTCAGCATTTAAAAAATCCATATTAGGAATTTGTTTTATCCAGGGCCCAACAGGATTTTGATCTCTGGGCATAATGACCGCCTTTACTGGCAGAAGACTGTGTATCAGAAAGGTGAGGGGTGTAATCTGTATCACTATATGAATGCTTTCAGTAGTAACATTATAGCAGTAAACTCTACTTGTGTTCGCTCAGAGTTTGCATGCTTTCTGTAATGAAAGCTTTCCAGTGCAGCTATGCTGCAATATAAGTGCTGCTAATGCAATCTATATTAGAGCATCCTTGTGCAAACCTACCTTACAGAACAAGACTATAGTTGTGGAGCTCTTTGAAAAATCTAATTTTCAAGAATTCCAAGCAGAGTTTCTACACTTCTGCCCTTTTATTTGTCCCACTGTCTCTTCTTCAAATGGGTGTGCTTTGTGTATAAAATAACAGAAGTGCTGTTTTCTTCCTACTGCTTTAGCAAAATAAATCTTCAGTCTAGGCTATTCTTTTAAGTGTGGATTTAATGCAACCAGCTTTAATGCCTGTAAATACATCAAACACCAGGGTTACATCCAACTATTATTGAATTCTGCACAACCATATATTCTAGGGAAAAGTCTCTGAAGCTGCGCTTCATGCTGTGCTTGGTACTTTGTTCGCTATCTATGAAACATTCACAAGTAACCCCATGGCTCTCAGCTGACTAGCTTTTACTGGCAGGAGGTGAAATCTCTTGCAGTGCTTTCTCCTAAATTTACTCACTCACTCCATGCTGCAGGAGCAAAACAAGACTCCTTACTCAGACAGAAGCTCTCTGCCAGTCTATACAGCAGCTGCATAATAACGTCTGGAATCCTCATATGCTGAGTTGAAAGGGATGCCCAGGGAACACTGAGTCCTACTCCTGACCCTGCACAGGACAGCGCCAAGTGTCACACCATGTGCCTGAGAGTGTTGTCCAAACACTTCTTGAACTGTCAGGCTGGTGCTGTGACCACTTCCCTGGGGAACTGTTCCAATGCCCAACCACCCTCAGGGGGAAGAACCTTTTCCAAACATCCAACTTCAACCTCCCCTCACACAGCATCAGGACATTCCCAGGGTCACCACAGAGATGAGTGTCTACCTCTGGCCTTTCCTTCACAAGGAAGTTGTCATCCAAAATTAGGTCTCCTGTCAGTCTCCTCAGTCAGGCTGAACAGACAAGTAACCTCAGCTGTTTTTCATAAGGGTTCCTCCCCCTCAATACCCTTTACCATCTTCACTGGCTTCCTTTGGACACTCTCTAATAGCTTAGTATCTTTCTCATATTGTGGTGACCAAAACTGCCCCCAGCACTTGAGGTGAGGCTGCCCCAGTTCAGACCAGAGCAGGATAATCCCTGCCCTTTCATGGCTGGGGATGCTGTGCCTGATGCACCTCAGGACAGGGTTGGCCCTCCTGGCTGCCAGGGCACTGCTGACTCACATTCAACTTGCCACCGACCAGGACACCCAGGTCCCTTTCCATGGCACTGCTTTCCAGCATCTCATTTCCCAGTCTGTCCAGATATCCAGGGTTGCCCCACCTCTGGTGCAGAATCTGGTACTTTCTCTTGTTGAACTTCATATTGTTGCCCAGACCCCTGATTTGTCAAGGCCTCTCTGCAGGGCCTCCCTGCTTTCAAGGGCATCAACTGCTCCCAGTTTTGTATCACCTGGGAACTTACTTAGTATCCCTTCCAGTCCTGCATCCAAGTAATTTATGAAGATGTTGAAGAGTAGAGGGCCAAGGATGGAGCCCTGTGGAACCCCACCAGTGACAGGTCCCCAGGCTGATGTCACCCCATTCATTGTGTCCCCTTGTGCCTGACCCAYGAGCCACTTGCTCACGCATCACACGGTGTGTGTACCCAGCTGTGGGCTGCACATTCTGCGCGGAAGGATCCTGTGAGAGACAGCATCAAAAGCTTTGCTGAAGCCTAAAAAGATTACACCATCTTCCCTAGATCAACTAGTTGTGTTACCTCATCATTAAAGGAAATCAGGTTTGATAAGCAGGACTGTCCCCTTGTGAAGCAATGCAGGCTGTGACCAATGACTGTGTTGTCCTCCTGTTTTTCAATACCTCCCACAGAAACCATCATAACTTTACCAGGCACTGAAGTGAGACTGACAGGTCTCTGCAGTTTCTGTCTTCTGCAAGACAAGTTCTTTGTCTTGCCCTTCTTAAAAACCGGACAATGTTCTCCAGCTTCCAGTCAGCTGGGACTGCTCTGGATTCCCAAGACCACTCAAAAATCATTGAGAGAGGCTTTGCAATGACATCAGTCAGCTCTTTGAGGATTCTGAGATGAATCCCATCCCATTGATTTGTAGGGATCTATCTGGAGCAGCAGATCCTGCACAACGTACCCAGAAGTATGTGCTGTGCCAGATGAGTGGAACTGGGGCTACTTTGGGTCCTTCATCAGACAGTCTACCAGGAGTAAACAGGAAACGCTGGTAATGAATTATAAATATTTTGCATTTTCTGTTGTGCTAAACCTAACTCCTTGAATATCTGGCACGTAACCACTAACTTCAGCTCACCTGAAATCATTCTCTGACAGCTGTGCACACTCTTTCTGCTCAAGTGAGAAAGAATGGGAATTAAGACTGTAGCTGGCCCTATAACAAGAACATTGATTAGAGGTTAACTATCCTCATTGAGAACAAACTTGTCCTGTTTACAGCACCTCGGGCTCCATGGCATCAGCAAACTGCATTTTCACTTGAAAATTAAAAAATTAACCACAAGCTAAATATTACTACTGCTACTACTACTACTACTACTAATTTAATAATGATAGTGGTAATTATAATAACAATAATAATAAAATTATAAAAATAATGATAATTAAAACAATAGCAACAACAACAATAATAATAAATAAAAAAGGGCTAGCCTGATGTTTTTCTAAGAGCTTTTCTGAGACATTTTCATTTTTCCTGGTTTAATTACTGCTTTTACCAGTCATTTAATCTGACATTCTGCTGGTGGCTGCAGCCCACAGTCAGGGTGCTCAAAATGAGCAGGCATGTACCTAAGCTTCCTTCTGAATAAGGCCATATCTGCTGAAGCTTGTTCAAACTCAGCTCACACTGCATAGGTGTGGAACATTCAAGAAGTCTGTTGCCCTGCCTAGTCTTTAGACAGCAACTCTTGGAGGAAGAGAGGTATTAGAAGAACTAATACTGGGACATCTGCAACTGGACACTATCTGAGCAGAACTCCTCACACCAGTGAACTGCATAAGATGAAAATTTACTCCCAAATTAGATCACTGCCTCGTCTACCTTAGTCTCCCATTTAATCTATCTGGGCTGCAGGATCAAGAGATTTCACCATGTCTGCTATTGAGGCAGGGAGATGAGAAAACATACTTTGTCTTTTATTTTTATGGCTATTAAGTAAGAGAGAAAATAAAACCTGAGACACATTTTCCTTTAACACCTACAGCCTCATCCTCAAAATGTTACATTGTGACTGACAAAACCTGTGGGCCACAAGAGGTTTTGCTTCAGAATTCAGCTGTTTCATTGACACAGACTTTTTTCTTTGTGGTGTGTGGCTCTTCATGACATCAAGTATTCTGCTCTCATTTGAGAGTTTACAAGTGTCTTCTATGTATGGGACCAAGATTTACAAGAAAGTGAGCAATGCAGCTGTGCTGCAGAAATGTGATAGCAACAAATTTTAGAAGGACCCAAGAAAACGAGTAGGCTGAGAACACTGATTTCTCAGCTCAGTATGTATCTGTGCACAACCAATGTCCCTTCAGCACATTCATCAAGTGGCACAGTTGGGCTAAAAATGAATCCTGGAAAACAGCCTCAAGAAGCAAAGGGCTTGTAAGCTGTAAGAATCGTGGGAGTCACAGTGCGCACCACCCTCTTGCATGTGTTCTCTGTAACAGAGCCTCAGCTGTTACTGCACATGGCTTGATTTTAGCAGGCTGATTTAATATTTACAGAGTGCCAATAAAGTTTATAGGATGACAGCTGGTGGCTCCTGTGGTAATTTATAAACAGCAACAACAACACAACACAGACATCAGAAAATCCAAGAGGAATTCTATGCCATTGTGCAATATTCAGCACTGAAGAAAGTGAATAATTTTGCAGACTTCTAATGATCTTTCTGTAATACATCCATATTGGATTTTATGTAAAGTCCCTGTTAGGCAAAGCTAGTACTCCCACTGGTATATATTTTTCCACAGAATGGAGCTCACCACAAAGACTCATTATCTATCTATCTATCTGGATTTGATATTCTGGCAAAAGAGTCAGGTAATATCTCTAGGCCAAGACTTTTCAGTTGGGAAGTCCAGCACACAACTGCCTGCTTTTCCTCCTGTAATGTGCTTCCTCAAAGAAAATATTAACGAAAGGGGAATGCTGTGCTATGACTAAGCCAGAAAAGACCACTGCCCTTGCTCCATAACCTATATTTACTCCACATTCCTGAACAGAAAAAAACCAACCTGTTTGGCAGGACTACAGGTCTAGAGACTGACTATTATCAATGTACCCCTGTAGAAATGGAAATGCTTAGTACTCAGATGGAAGTTAATATTACTGACAGATTCTTTTTCATTCCAAACAAAGCCTTCATTGATTGTACTATTATTCTTTTCTGATATTTCCATTTTACTTTCCAAGTCCATGGTTTCCTTTAAATTTCTTGATTGTTTTGTTTTGTTTTTTTTCCATCAAAATTTGTTCTTCAAATCAGTAAAAAGTTTTCACAGCTTATTAGGTCTTTTACATATAGACATAAATATATATATATATGAAATTTGTCAGAGCCAGAGGCTGTTTTCTGTTATTTATAAATAGTTATAAAAGAACAACTTTTTCAGTTATTCTTTTCCCCTTAATACACATATTAACAGTCCAATTAATACATCTATTATTTTCAGTGTTACCTGCTCCTAGTGATACATATAGATTATTTTGAAAGAACTGATCTCTGATTTACCAGGAACATGCCTCTTTCTCCTTCCAGACAACCTCCAGTTTCTGCTACAAATATCTATATTCATGTTAGAGCAACTTTAGGCTGATATAGTCACTATTCCCCTGTGTAATAGAAGACAGTGGACGCACAAACCAGGACAAGGTCCAAAATCTTGACTAAAACCTTGAAAACTACCTAAACACTAACCTGACTTTTTTTTTAATTTTTTTTTCCCCAGAATAATCATGTTACGATAAGTTTTAGGAAGAGTATGATCAGATGAGTCTTCTGCATTGGTAGTGTTCACAACATTACTCTTCATCCATTTCATCCATCATCATGAAGGAAAAATGCTCCAGGCTAAGAGCCCATCAATTTACAGTGGGAACTATGCCACTTAGACAGATGGGGTACCTTTAGGTAGCCAAAAGATCATATATGTTCATCAGTAATGGGTGCTCAAGGCATGATTCCCAGCTGGGAACACTGAAAATTTTGTCCATTTGTCCATTACAAGCTGTCTGTGGCTCCTAGCCACAGCTAATCCCTCGCGGGCCTGAATCATCTTTTTAAAACGAATATTGGCTTCTGTGGCCAGGTAAGGGCCCTATGTGAGCAAGGAGCATAGGAGCTATCTGAATATTGTAAGGACGCTGCAACTGGTCTCTGCTGATTGAGGAGAGAGGCCAGGATGCAAAGTAGAGAATTACAAGAGTAATTCATGAGCATGAAGTGTCCCATTCAAATCAGGACACGCTGAATTTGTGTTTAACAAATGGTTCTTATGCCTTTCATGCATTCATATACAACATGGTGTCACTATACAGCTGTTTGTTTCTTGATTTAGGTGTCCCTGGAGCTGGTCTTGCTACAGCTACCTACGATGCCAAACAATGGCAGGGCTTTGCCAAAGGCGTTGAAAATTCTGGGAATCTGGTGGTATTTTCGTTGTCAGAAGAAATTTTTCTTCTTCATGGCTGGTTTGAATATTCTGAGACAAGACAGAAGATAAGAGGTCCTTTTCTGCAGGGTTGCCCTCCTCCTTGCAGAGAGCTGGGGCCTTTCACCTATCGTGAAACCATGGTTATGCAGTGTACAAGGTAAAGCAYGTATCTCTTAAGGAAGCTACTGGAAGTTTATACTATTGAGTTAATACAACATCAAGCTAGGAAGCCTAGCAGCTGCAGCCGCCAGATTCTCCAGCCCGGAGACGGAGGCAGAAGCCTTTTCTGCAGCACTCATCTTTTGTCAGGGATTGCAAAGGAAGCTGCAAAAATGAGGTACAGAGGAGGGCTCCTGCTGACTGAAGTCTGTGCTCGGAAACGGCCGACTGACAGCGAGCTCCCGTACTGGGGAAACGCAGCTGATCGCTCACCGGGTTTCCCACCGGGAAAGGTACACCATCCCTCCTCAGCGGCTCCTCCGCCCGCGCAGGCGGCGGAGCACAGATCCTGCCGCGCCCGCCCTGCACGGGCCTCTCGCACACGAGGCGAGACACCCCCACCCCGCGGCCGTGAGGGGCAGCCGGGTAGGCTCGGGCGGGTTCGAAGGGCGGCTCTGCCTCCACCGCTCCCTCCCTCCCTCCTTCCCTCCGGGGCGCGGTCCCGCCCGCCGGGGCGTTCGGAGCGCGCACGCGCGGCTGGAGCGGCGGAAGCCCACGGTTGGTTCAGGCGCGCGCCCGGGCGGGGGGCGGCGCGCGCGACCCCTGTTCCCTCGGGAGCGGCGCCGCGGGAGGGCCGCCGGGAGGGGCGGGGGCGGCGGAGCGGCGGAGCCGGCACCGGCATCGGCATCGGCATCGGCATCGGCATCTGATCGGGCACGGCCTGCCGCCGCGGGCGGGCTCCCTCCATCCGTGCACCTCCCTCCATCCCTGCATCTCCCGTCTCGCATTGCTTTGCCTGTGCAGGGAGCTGGGTAGGGAAACCCTGGTTAGACTTGCCGGGTATCTTCCCAGCTGTGAAATAAGGAAATGCTGCTGCTGTCGCAGCTCCAGGGTGCTGGTTGCCCTGTAAAGGAGAAGGAGGGTATTGAGGTGGTGGTAGGAGAGGCACGTGGTTTTGGTTGGCTGTGTGTTCCAGCGGCGCGGCACAAGGAAATACAATGGCCTTGGCCTCCCTTGGTTTCACATTTTCATTTCCCAGCTCCAGCAGTTAGTCAAATTAAATAACAGGTCTTCGTTCTCCTCAGGCTGATGATCCAAACAGTAATGTTCTAAAAGTAGCATACATTATCTGTCTACAAGTCTTCAGCAGTAGGTGAAGATACTTTTCGTGGACTTGTGATAAGGAGGGTAAGGTGTGCATATGTTAATATCAAGCCACATCCCTCTCCAAGCCCAAGTGACATCTTTTATAAGTGTTGGAGATATTTACAGGTACGCTTTGCTAGATCCAACTGGGTGGGAATGTCTTGCCTATCTCATCAAACCTTTAACAGCCACCTAACAACTGTGTTGTGACAACGTCTCTACTGCAACCATCCATTGTACAAACGCGAGAAATGTCGGGTGCGTGGGGTTTTGTCATAGCACAAATATGCTGTTGCTTATATTAACTGGTATTCRGATACCTGTTCTGTTTTGTTAAACAGAAGAGTTGCAGAAGAAGAAGCTTAAAACAATTCTGTTCTGACACTTGATAACGTAACATGACTTCTTTAAAATCTAGTTTGTGAAAGAACTTTAGTTGATTGTTTCAAGTCCACCTTGTTTTTTCCTGTTGAAGTGTATTTTTAGTTTTACTATCAGTAGGCTTTATCAGTAATTCTTCAGATTTCAGGAAGGTCACTGGTGTAAAAATGCAGCCAGATCTAGAAACTGGAGGAGGCTGTCTTGCCTTAGCTGTCACAAATATGAGAAGTGTGGCTCTCTTGGGTTTCTTCTCTCTGTTCCTTTTTCTGACTTGCTTAGAATACAGCCTTTTTAGAAAGTGGTGTTTTTTCCACTCTTGAAATGTGTATTATAGAGCATAATATTGTTCAATTTGTGTGGAGTCTCAAAATTGTGTTTCATAGCAAACAATATAATAAGTTACTGATCTGTGGTGTTTTGCACTTGTTCGAAGATTTGTGAAAAAAATTCTGCAAGTCAGATTTCAGAAGTCATACTTTTCTTAATGAGCAGGGCTAAAGTGAGGCASAGCTTCTATAGTTGTGCATCAGTGCAACACCCATGAGTGAGTTTATCACCCTCTTTCTCTTGGTTTATGTACCATGCATAAATATATAAAGAGGGAGGAATAAGTAAAAACTAAGAGGTTCAAAATCTGGTAACCAGGAAGGAACTAGATTAAAATTTAAGTCACAAAGTGAATTTATTACTCTTTCAAATACAGTGTCAAAAAACCTACAATATGCAAAGAAAAAACTCTATGAGGTTTACAACAAATAAATGAGAGAAACAATTAAGTGATTTGTATCTGTATACACTGAGTATTCATACAAGCAATTAAATTCTTCAAGCAAAGTAATTTTCCAATGAAATACTTTACGAGAAAATACAGAACACTAGTATCTGAGGGTTTGTGGTTTTCTTCCCTTGCACCCTAATTTTAGCTGTCTAAGATGGCGAACAGATGGATTCCTCAGTGATCAGCAGTGTTTTTAGCTACATTTGGTTTTTTTGGCCTCTATGAGTCTGTTAGTCCGCACGATTTTCCCTTTGTAAATTCATGGTGATTACTCCCAGTCGTCATCTTGTCCTTCGTGTGTTTGAAAGCAGTTTCCAGGATTGTTTCCTTCACCTTCCCAGGGAGCAGGGCGAGACTAGTAGACCTGCAGTTGCCTGGCTCCTCCTTCTTGTCCTTGAAAACACGGTTTTCATGTTTTCTTGAGTCCTCTGGAATGTCACCCACCAGCATAAAACTTCCAAATGTAGTTGGGAATGACTTCACAATGATGAGACCAGCTCTCTCAGCACTCAGGTTGGCACCTCAGCAGGTTGCATGGAATGTTAGGTCCAGTTCACTTAAAATTTTGTTAATCTGATCCTCCCTTGCCCAGAGTAAGTCTTTTGTCCTCTACACTTTCCCACAGGTCTCAGAGACCTGGAATTCCAGAGGCCGAATCTTACCCATAGAAGAGCAAGGTAAACAAGGCGCTTTGACATTTTTGTATAGTTTTGATACTTTCAGCAGCAGGCTGACATTTCCTCTAGCCTCCCTTATGCTGCTCATGTATCTGTACAAATCTTTCTCTTGGGATTTCATATGCCTCACCAGATTCAACTCTAGGAGGACCTTGGTTTTCCTAACCCTATCTTAGTGCACCTAAGTGGTGTTCCTGTGTCAGTTGTGTGCATTGCACACACTTGTTGCAGCCCCACTTTACCTTGGTTTGGCTGATTATGAAATCTCTGTTTTTCACATTGTTCTACATCCTTTGCTTGCAAACCATGACCACCACTTCCTTGCTCATTCAGAGGTCACCACCTTCCTCTATCATCATTCCTTGTTTAAGTATTCCCCAAGTGGATTAACCAGCCTCTTGGCAAAGATGCTTTTACCCTATCCAATTTCTGGTGGATCTTGCTCCCCTTCACCATCAGTTCTTGAGCATCATAGAAGGTTCTCTGGATCTAAATGCTGCACAGCCACTTGCCCATTTGCAGGATATGTCTGCTTCTTCTCAAGTTCTCCCCCTTCACCAGCAGCATGAGCGAGATACCACTTGGCCAGCAGACTTTGGCCAACACCCTGTGAACTGGGTAGTCATGCTTGGTACCCTCCCAGTCTCTCCTGGCTGTGTCAATGATGCCTGAAGGGAAGAGCAGCTGAGGGTAATAGTCTAAAGGCCCACACTACTGCCAGTCTCAGCAACAGTCTGTCCATGGTGTCCAGGACCCAGGCCCCTGGCAAGCAGCGTACTTTGCCAGGTGACAGGTTGGGCCAGCAGAGGTGTCTTTGTCCCAGAASCAGGGACCCACCACTGTTGCTTACCCTATGCTTCACATACTGCCACAGAGCTCAGGCACAGATAGCTCTGAGGCTTTCTTGGACAGAACATCCTGTCCATGCGTGCTGCCAGGGCTCAGAGCCTGCTCTGTAGATCAGAGCTGCGGGCAGAAACAGGAACTGTCCTCTTGGTGCTTGGGCTCAGAGGCTCTCAGACTTTGCTGTGCTCTGCATCACCACATCCAGTTTGATTGGCTGAGGCTCTGTCTGCTTCTCCTTGTGCAGTGGGGGGTTCTGTAGCTGCAGGAACTTGGTGGGGATCTTGTCAGTCTCCTTTTTAGCACCCCTGAATGTACAGTTTCCTCACCTTCTCCCTCAGCTTGTCTGCTTGAAGAGATGGGTCCTTCATTAGTGCATGCTTAGAAGTATATAAAATGATTTTTTTATTCTAAACCTGCTGGTTGCCACAGCTAGCTTACAACAGACACACTTGAACTGGCAGATTCAGTTTTATATCTAGAGTCTGTACATAAGTGTGTAGTGTATTGATAYGATGCAGGTAACAGCCAGTACTGCATGTGTGCTAGATATTAAGAGAGATTATAGGCCTAAGTAGGTTTTATGATTATCATTAACTTAAAAACAAGTTTTAACAACACAGCAACTTTATTCAATATACAATATGGTTCTAGAAGTAAATGTTAGGCAATTCAGTATTTTTAGGATAGAAACAAATATCTATTACTCTGCTATACTTGAATGGGAACACTGTTACATTAGAAGATAGCAAACAAAAGTTATGATAAATAATGCAAAGGAGAAATGTGGAAAAATGACAACTTGTTTGGGTCTGATTTTGATAAGACATCTAAAAAAAGAAGAAGAGACAGTAATGAAATTTGTCAATAAGACTAAGTAAAGAAATTTTGAATGCAAATGACGACAGTTGAACATGAAACAAGTAGGCAAAACCCCTGGAAACAGATGTTTGATAAACAAAATTTCAATGCAACAAGTAGAAGCTGAAAGAAATGGAAAGAAATCCATCAGAAATGAACAAGATTCCTGAAACCCAGAAACTGAGGAAACCAATGGGTAAGAGAGTAGATTGGGATTTATGTGTGCATTGCAATAATAAAATATTTGTATGCAGGTAGTCTGACAAAACAAAAATAACAGTAGTAATCCGTCCCTTGATAGTTGTGCTGAATAGTGGTTAGGACTTAGTGCTGTGTTGTTATGGAAATTGGTTTATGAAGCTCAGAAGTTCACATTGTAGGACTTGGTGAGGTTTCTTCAGTCTAAAACCAAAAGGAACCCAGCCCAATAACGATGGAAACCTTGACATTTTAAATGTGAATAATAGACAATGTTCTATTGTGTGATATTTTTAATAATCTATGTGAAAGATACCAGGGTGATGACTCCTTTTTCCCTTGGTTTGCTATTGATGTAATGAAGGAGGTTTTCATTTAAGCAATTAAACCCCAAATTCTTAGTGAAGCATTTTAGCATAAAAGCTTTAAGAAAACAACCATGAAATATAGGGGGAGGCTATAATAAAGAGCTGGACGAATCTTTGTGGAGCATAAATAATCTCCTATGCTTTTTATTTACTTTGCAACCTTTTTACTTTGATGGAAGTTTTCTTTGCTGCTGCCAACTGACTGACAGTTGCTGCTTTTCCTATTACTTAATACTTTTCCCAGGTAGTGATTTTACTTGCATTTTGGTGATAAACATTACTTTTTAGCCAGATATAACCAATTAATGAAATAATAAAATGTTTTGCTACCTGATACTTGAAAAATGTATGCGAAATGTTTGTAAGTTTTTATGTAATTCCTTAAATCAACAGCTGACAGGTTTTTTTTCTTTCTTACTTGAATGTATGAATTTGAATGTATGAACCATATAGGTTGCAATATACTAGTTTACCCTTTTTAAAATATTTTTTATTTATCTCTTTAGGGTTATCTTCCTGGGTCTTGACAATTTATTACCTGCTTGTGTTCAATGGGGCAACGAATTCACTTTGTGGTTGATCCTCAGGGTTGGTGCTGCATGGGCCTAATTATCTTTGTCTGGCTGTACAATACAATCTTCATTCCAAAAGTCATCCTTTTTCCTCATTATGAAGAGGGAAATATTTCTGTTGTGGCAGTTTTGTGTAAGTCATTTTAACTTTTTTCTATTAATAAAATAGTGTCTCTATGTACCATACATAAAAAAAAAAATCCTGTCAGAAAATGAAAACTAGGGCGAAAGTAAAGACAAAAGGTAGGATAAAGGGTAAGATGTGTCCTACATTTTTGTGTTCTGAGAAGCTGACACACTTCATTTCACAGGTGTTATTGCAGCACTTGTTTTTGTGGAAGGTGCTGAAAAGCCTGAATGTGGCTTTCGGGTCCTGTACTTAGAACTTACTGACAGTATTTCAGGTTCAGATCTCTAGGTGCCTTTCAGAATTTGGTGTGATAGTACTGATGACTGGCATCAAACTAAATTCTGTTAGTTTTGTCATACATCCCTGTGTGGGTTAGCTCATACAAGTTGTGCTGATAGGCTTTCTGGGGAAAAGGCTTGATTATGGCTGGAACAAACTTCAAGGTGAAGATGCACTACTGGGAATATCTTTCGTATGGAGACTTTGAGGTGTGGTATGATTGGTGCTTGTGTGGTAAGACAGTGGAGGAACATCTTAAAAACAATAGTGTGGTCATAGTAGCACCTGCTTATGCTATCAGAACTGTTTACTACGTTTTTCATTCTATTCATTGGGGAGTACTTAATGTTGTATACTTAATATCAAAAATATATCTGAAACAGAATGAGAAGGCTGAATGTTTTCCGGCTCAGTTCTGAAGCATCTGTAGTTTTGATATAGTGTGCTTTCTGTGTATGAAAAAGACTAACAAATGCTTATTTATTTTTTTAGGTTATTACTTCTGCTCATTGTTTTGTATAGCTTCATTATTTAGAGCCTCAGTAGCAGATCCAGGAAAACTACCTGAAAATCCAAAGATACCAATTACAGGTATGTTAAACTGTTTCTGTATAATCAAATGAAAGTTATGTTAGTATCCTCAAAATAATTAGAAATAAAATTGACTTTGTGAGATTTAATGGAAACCATGAGCTGTCGCTGCTGAATAAAGTTCATATGTCACTGTTTTTAAGTTATAAATTTCTAGCACTTTTCCTTGTGTAGTTTCAAAACTTCTTTTTCTAAAACTTGTATTTTACCAGAAAGTCCAGTTTTGTGGAACCTTCTGCTAGGAAATTTTTCCATGGGAAGAATTTTTTTGCATTCTAGACTTTCAGACATGTTGCAGATGATACTAACTTGATAATATTTAATGAAAAAATGTTTAGAGGTGGCTAGTTATTTTAATTCTATAGCTTTTGTCTAAGTAAATTTATATGATGTTGAAAATGGTGGTGGAAGGTAGTCCTGTGCTGGTTTTTACCTGTGTGTTTTTTATTCTTTTTTTTTCCCAGTCGTATGACTGTATGGGCTGTTAACAAAAAAGCCCTGAACCATGATGCTAATTACACTGCATTTTTATAAAGTAGCAACTTAATGGAGCAAGTTTTTTTTGTCTTTGTAAATTTATCCCACAATTCCTGAATGGTATCCAATGCTCCAGAAATTGGAGGAAATTTAAAACCTGGATGATTCTCCACAGAGAAAGACAGTATTTTTATGAACCATTGGGTACCATTATCTAATGCATAGAGCTTTTACTTAGAAGTTTTGGATGGAGTAGTGCTGTTAAACAGCATGAGATTTGTCACATTAACAGATAACACTTCACAAATGAGGAAAATGTATCCCATGCAGTGAGGGTGAATACTGCAGTCTTGTCTTGAGGTGTGGTGAATGCCTAGAATAAAATTTTGCTCTCTCTTCCTTGATGTTACTGAAAATCTAGGATGATGTGTTTGGAAACAGGGTCTTTTTAATGTTAGTGCTGATGATGCAATGTGCATGAGGTCAAGGGCTCATCTTACTAAGGGGTGTATCTCCCTGGGATTCAGATATGTTGACACTAATTGCAGAAGATCTCATGCCAGTGTTCTTTCTGCTTCTGGCAACTGATCCTTTGATCCAGTAAAATGTCAGGTGTTTCAGACTTGAGTTCTGGAGTCAAAGTTTTTGCTGCAGGAAGAGCAACTTGGATTTTGCAACCTGAGCTGGATAATGAGGACACTGCCTAGTTACAGACAGTTACATTGATATTGAAAATTTCATTTACCTTCAAAATATCAGGAGCAGTGCAAATTCCCTTTGTCCACAATTTTTTTTTTCGATTTTAAGGTATCTCTTTGCATAGCTCTCCAACCCTTGCGTGCTCCATTCAGTCCATATGGCAGTCATACTTAATAATTACTTCTGAAGGTGAAACATTTTGGCTAGGTCATGACTTTGATATTTTGGTTTGGTGTGTGATATATCAGGGGTTTTGTACTTTTGGAGGTAGGACTTCAGTTCTCTGGTGTTCTGTAGGCTGACAGGAGGATACATTTTTTCATAGTATAAATTGTGTTAAAAAATGAGTTGGGGTGTTTCACAACTCTGCTGGTAGCTACCCTATTAGTGAGTGACACCTTTGTGACACTGCGTTTGTGGGAACAGATTGTAAATCATTTTCCATCTGTCATTATTACTAGTTTAATGGTCTCAGATATTGGGTTTCTTTACTGCCAGTGTCCAAATGTTATTTTGCAGCAAGATTGACCAGATTAGGGCTGCCTGCGGGTGACTCAGAAGTACTAAATATAACTTTATTTTGTTTACATAGTGACAGTGTTTTACACTAAAATTTCAGAATGTCCTACCGTAAATATTAAACTTTTTTTTCCTTTATTTTCCCTCTCTCCCTGAGATTTGAGAAATTTTTGTGCCTCAAAAAAATTTTATTTAGGTAGAAACAAAGTTGAGCAGTCAAAGTGTTTAAGTTTCTCAGTTGTCCACCTGTTTTCCTAAAAGACAGAAAATATATGCATTTGTGACTGGAATTATTTCAGTGTTAATCTTATTTGTTTCTCATGTGAAGATGAAATTTTTGAACATATAATTTGAATTTTCATTTTCAAAGAATTCTTCTAATTTGGGTGGTGCAATTTGAGATAAATAATAGCCAAGCTGAGCAATAGTACTCCTGGTATTTTCAGCTACTCAGTATCTCTGAAGATTAGCTTTTGAAGAATCTCACATTAGTAATTTAAAAATAGTATATGTTTGTAAGTACAAGCCTATTCTCTATCTTTTTCTTTGATTACCTTATGTGTAAAATTGCATATGGTGATACGCATGCCTTTAAAATGCTTTGAGATGGAAGATTATCCTGAAGTGTTCATTATGTGTCATATTTTAGTTAGCTAGCAGTAGAAGTGTTTATTAGGAGGTTCTGGAACAGCAGTGAGATTGTATCCTGACTCTGTCTAGCAGATAATTTTTTTCACAGTAGAAATATAAGGAAATAATTGAGTTACAGTCTTCCATGTCTGAGTCACAGCTTTTTTACTGTAATAATTACTTTGTAGAAATTTATCGGAGGAGAGAGCATTTTGGAGAAGGAAGCTGCCACAGAGTAGCAGTAATATCTTCTAGTTTAATTAAGGTCACAGTGGGAAAAAGCTTTTTATGTGATGCTTATCATTCTCAGATCATAGTAAGATTTGTTTTTTTGATTAGAATTACAATATATTGTGAGCAGACATTACTGAGTTTAAATCTCTCTAACGTGTCTTTACATTTTTACCTAGAGCTAGAACATTGGGAGTTATGTAACAAATGCAATATGATGAGACCAAAGCGTTCGCACCATTGCAGTCGCTGTGGACATTGTGTAAGGAGGATGGATCACCACTGTCCATGGTAAAACCAGGACATTTCTTCCAATAATCTACTGTTGTTTTAGTGAATCACTTTGAAATTCGTGGTCTTGACTGCTGCTCATTTTTCCTGTTTCTTTCCCAGTGGTGCTTAATATTTAGGCATGTAAAGCAGGGAAGTAATAAATTTGAGCATTGATATTTCACTGTAAAACTCAGAGTAAGTGAAAATAAACATTTCTGAAAGTAGCTCTGAGGACTCATTTTTAGCAAGACAAACTTCAGAGGACAGAATTGACATCAGGATTCCCTTATGTTTATTTAGCCATTTTTCAAACTACCTTTTTTGTCAAGTTTTTGCTACTTCACAGCATAGTAATAGTATGGTGCTTCTGTCACGCTGGCTTAGCTTGGTACTGATGTCTGTGCCAATGCTTGTATGAAATTGCATCTGTGTAACGTCTGTGAAGCAGACTATGCCCCAGTTTCAAAGGTTTTTGATCTAGTACTTAGAATAGATACAAGGATAGAATCCTTGTGTTTCCTTTACTCTTTTCATGTTGGAGTATGCAGATGGAGTTTCTTCTGTGTTGTCTTCTGCGCTTTTGGTTCATTTCTAAGTCATATTTCTTTGTTATTGGGGTAGCCTGTTATCATATTTATTTTAAAACATTTGTTTGCATTTCCAGTTTTTGGACTCTCTGTAGTTCACAACCTGTGAAATGTGTTGAGAAGATAAGACATATTACTGTGAAATTTTGCAGACTTTAAGAAACCAATTTTATTATGAGAGTATTACCTAAAGTTGCAGTAGTACCATTGCTATATGAAAATACAGAGCAATGTGTCTCCTATTCTAAGCAATGATCTCAGTAGTACAACGCACACTTCAAATTGTGGTGCAAGGCATCCAGTAGTTTGCTCCATAAGCGATCATAAAGTCTTCTATTCACACTACCATAACTTTAGTGTTAAATTTCTCTTTTTACATATCCACACTTTGTTTCTCTGCAGGATTAATAATTGTGTTGGTGAAGACAATCACTGGCTGTTTTTACAGCTGTGTTTCTACACCCAGATCCTTAGCTCCTACACGCTGATACTTGACTTCTGCCATTACTATTACTTCTTGCCTTTGAAAAAAGAAAACTGGGTAAGAACCTGTCTTCTCTGTGAAGCGAACAAATAGTATTGCAATGCAGTTTGTTTTGACATCTAGTTACTACACATTTTTGGTGGCTCAGCTTCACTCTTGTCAAGAGAGTTCAACTAGCTGTATGTTATTAGGTAAGCAAACTGACTTATGGTAAGTAACAAAATATTTTTATGAAAGGGCATATGATTTCTGTGCTAAAAATACAACACTAGTTTTCTTAGAAACCTAGGAGAGGAGGGAAGAACCAGTTACCTTTCTTTGGAAGTGATTATGAATACTGGAAAGATGTAAGGTAATTACTCTAAATGTATTCAAATTTCCTTTTACTTTCTCCAAAGGAGAATTATGCTGAATATATGGCTATCCTAATATCATGTTTTGAAAAGCTGATATTGCTTTTTTAAGAAAGGAGAAAGACACATGATCATTCTGCAAGGGGAAAAATGTACATTGGTTTTGTAGCAGTATTTTGTGTTGCTTTGAAAAGGTTATGTGGGTTAAGAAAGAATTGTTTGGTTTGTTTTATGTGGACTACATATAAATAGTTACAGTATTTCCATGTCTTGTCATCAGTAAAATGCAGTTGTATACACAGAGAAAATGGACTTACCAACTGGGCTAGAGTAAAAAATTAAAGAATTTCTTCCACTATGAAACTTATATTGTGAAGTTGCTATCTGGTGCTCATTTATGCCTATTATCTGTAGTATTCAGAATATTGAAGAAGGTTGCTTGAAAGTTGCTCAGTGCTTTAAAGTGCCAGAACAGCAAAATTAGAACTCTTTCTTTATAAGAAAACTGTTATGCCATCTTGCTTATGAAGAAGCATAAAAACTTCTAGTCTAAATCTGAAATAAACTTTGTATTTGTACTGGACTATAACAAATACAAGAACACTAAAGAGAAAAATCTAGAAAACAAGTTTAAATCATTTTCGAAATTAGGTAACATGCCAAATGTCAGAAGTGAGGAGAACAAGATCATCGCAGATATTGCACTCTAAATTTTGTTGAGATTTTTTCCGAATACTGAGGTGTAGAAGACTTTTAATTCTGTGTTGATGTCACACCTCATCATACTCTCTGCTGGTGATGTCATACTCATCTTYCCAGGCTACTGGAACCTCATCCTTCATTGTGGGTAAGGCAAGTCCCATTTTCCATTTTTTAATAAGTAAAGTTTATCATATGATTTTGTATCCTACATTATATAAGAATTTCACTTTGTGAAAAATTCTGCTTCTGGAAAAGGATGGGACATTGTCTTCTGAGCTTCTTATTTGTTCCTGTATCAGTCTGAAGTGGATATGATGTTCCCATAAAAGTGTATGTGAAGATGATGTGTCAAAGGAAAGCTGAAAGTGTAGGAAGACTGTATTCCTTGGATAATCCAAAACCAATAATAGTGCTATATTCAAATTCATAGATACCAAGTTTTCATTATGGAGAATGTTCCAAAGTTGAGAAATTTTGTAACTCTTTCTTTTAAAAAAAATTATTCTAAAGGAATTTAATTAATTTTTGCATTTACATCAATACTTCAATTTAAATCATTGAAACAACTCTACAAATATGGAACAGAAATAATTTGCTGTCTGCTTGGAGCATCTTTCCATAGGTTTGGAAACAGACTTGTTAGCTTCTAATAGTATAATACCATGGTAGGGTATTTCCTTTTTCTTGTGAATGCTCCCTGAATGTATTACTTTATGCAATTATACTGTGTTAGGTAATGAGCCAAAGTACTGTCTGTTAGCCTTGCTTTTTAAAAATAGTATGAAGGGTAACCAAATTATTTTCTTGGAGGTGGTCTGTGCAAGAGAAGGAGAGGGAAATCATGTTTACTTCAGAGGTTTTACAATACCTAAAGAGGTGATAATAAATAATCATTAATGATGACAGTTCAAAAAACAAGTATGAATATGTATAAAACTTGTTCTTGATGGTATACCTTGATTCATTTGATGTGTTTTGGAGACAGGCCTAATTTTAATATCTACCCCTTTGGCAGGTGACAGGTTAGGAGGCAGAATACATGTGCAACAATTATTTTAACCCATTTTAATGTGTTTGTCTGAAGGGTGGATCAGGTTCCTGTATTTGGCTGCCTAAGTTTATGGAGAGCTGTGGAAGAAATCAAGTGCTTTACTCTGTTTAGTTTTGTTTAGTTTTACCTGTGGTTTTATTTGGCTTTATCAATTTTGGTATGTAACATGCGGACACTCAAATGACACTTTTCCTTTTAAAAAGTGGATCTGTGCTATAGTATACAGTATCCTGTGCCCCAGAGAGAAAAATATGTTTATACTATACAGAAAAACAGACACAGCAGGTCTGGGCTGTTCAGACCTTCGTTAAGTACAGTGTAACACTGATAGTAGTTCACTTCCTCAGTTTTTCAGCTGCAGAATGGGAGAGCACACAGTGAAGTAGAGAAGACTAGGCATGTTGGCATGTTTAGTCAATATATCTCTCTGGAAGATGACACCAGAATTCCATGAAGCTGATTTTTTAAAGTGGCTAAGGTGCCACAGAATAATTTGTCAGAACTGTGTCTTTTTGACACCAGATGAACAGGACTGGCTTAGTAGTAGTAAGGGTTTTAGGCTAGCATCCTGCAAGATTCTTTTATCTTCATATATTCATTAAAGCTGAAGTACCACAGCATTCCAGAGAGTGCAGTACCTTCAACCTTTCACAAAAGCGCTGTTCTTTGTGGAAATTTTGGCTGTAACTGAAAGCTTACATTTTCTGAATTGACAGGGGCTAGTATTTAGCACAGACTCAAAGAACTGAGTATTTTTTTTCCTAAACAGCCATCTGGAATAAGCTTATTCTTGCTCATTAAAAATACTTGTGAATTTTTTTGGCAGTGTGCCTTCATCTAAATTTTTATTCTTCAGATATAAAGTAGTGCATAACACAGAAGCTGTAGAATTAAAATTGCTTTTAGTGATATTGTGAAATAATAATTTTATTACAATACTGATGAATGCATTGTGAAAATTTGATCAGCATGTTAGTATCTCCTTCCGAATTAAAACTTGTGGTTTTATTTTTAAAGGATCAAAAAAGAAAACCCCAGAAATTTAATTAACTATTCTGAGTTAAGAGTAATAGCTCTAAAGCGAGTGAGGGAGCTGTTTCTATAGATACAATCTTTCAGCTTCACCTGTTACTGCAGAAAATTGCTTCACAGTAGTCTTGGTTCTTGTAACTGATACAGGATCAGAAAGTTAGGTTATGGTTGTTGCCTCTGTTTGTCCAGCAGGAGGAGTGCAATTACTGCTGGAAATAAAGGAGATGGTAATTAAATTGATTGTGTGGGATGATAGCACAAGAAAACTATATTGTTTGAGTAAAATCAGTGTATTAGTTCTTCTGCAGGCTTTGGTGATTTTCAGAGGTTAACACAGGAATATTCTTAATTTTACATGTTAATGAACAAATGTCAGGAAGCCTGTATCTTTTAGGAAGTAGTCAATCTTGTGAATAGTGAGATGAGAAGAGTAGATACTAGATTTCTCATCACTACATAGTTGCTCTCTCCATGGCTGTGCTATCACACATTCTAGATACAGCTGGTCAAATGGCAAAGGTAAATGCTTTGGCAATATATTATACCTTATTTATAGAAGGCTTTAATCTTTTAAGCAAAAGAAGTTCTGCTGATATATTCTGTTTGCTAAAAATGTTGCTACAATAATTGTCATAGCCAAACCTCCTGCCATACAAAAACCTATGCCCTTTTGCTGTGGTTTAGTTTTATTTGTTCCTGTTTCTGCAGTTACAAATCATTGTCTTTGACTTTGGAAAAGGATTTTTTGCAGTAATATTAATATTGACTAATATTAATTAAAATCTGAAAATATGTATCATCCAGAGTCCATTTATAGTGTAAAGAAAGTCTAAAGGAAACTTCTTCTCTTAGAATCACAAAATTATGTACAAGATTGGAGTTTTTTAAAAAATGAAAACATCAAAATTTTCCTTCTCAGTGTTCTGCAAAATCAACTCAACCCTGCTCTCCTACAATATGGTTAAAAGGAGGGTACATGAATATTGAATTAAGTCTTTCCTCTTCCTTCCTACAAAACCTGTATTCTGTAATTTTCAGTTTGCTCTCTGTAAAGCCTGGCTTTCTTTTTGTATTATACACTGTTTTTGCCATAGCCAAGTTGATAGACTGACTTCATCAACAGGCTGGGGCAGACATCTCAGGCCTTTGCAACTGAGCACAGACAAGCTTATCAGACAAGGTTATCACATGTTACACAAAGTACAGTTCCCCAAGAAAAAGAAGGGGTCTCTTAATACATTTTCTTATATATTAATCTCTGTGTATGTCATATTTCAGTAAAGAATAAAGATTGAATAAATTAATCTTCCATTGTAAATGAAAAGCTATGAAGGTCTCTTCTGGAACGGATACAATAGTCCTGTGTTTCCTGCTGGAAGCTCTACCCTCAGTACAGTGTGCTGCTTTAAAGGAATACTATAAATCCTTGAATACAATAATGTCCAGGGCAGGGACGACTTGTATGTTTTTGAGCTTTTTACTTGTTGTTATTGTTGGTAGGGTACAAAGAGGGTTGAATTTGGAAGTGGTGATTTTATAGTGGACTGTGATCTAGGGCTGGACCCATTGTTGTTTTTCACCTCTCTCCTGTCTGATAGCATAAAAGCTGTGGTAGCTGTTGTCCTAGTCATTGGTAGCATTCATTGTAGGGGTCATCTGTAGAGGCTGATGCTCACAAATGAAGATGAGGCATATGTTCTGCTATGGAATTGAGTAAGTCTCTTGTTTATCCTTCGCAGAGACTTCTTTCTGTAGAATGTTTCAGTGTTGCCTGTTGTGATAAAGATACCAGATCTCGTGGTTTGTAGTCCATTTTTCAGCATAATCCTAGAGACCTACATGTATTTTGTGAAAGTTTTTATTGTACACATTTCTATCCATTTTTATGGGTAACTAAGAATCCTTATAGTTTGACTGGGTGGATAGAAGTAGCAGCTAAATGGAATTTAAAAACTTTTAGAACAGGCAGCAGCCAAGGGGAGTTCACGTATGTGTGGTGTAGGTAATGCTCAGTAGAAAGGCAGTGGCAGCAACCCCTGTGAACCAAAGTTTTGACAGACTAGTTAGGCTGTGGAGCTGACATAAAGAAGAGTAGAAAGAGGCTACCTGGAGGAAAGCTCTCATGTTGTTAAGAATGTGCATTTAACATCTGTGCCAAGGCCAGCCTGGAGCAATGTAAAAAAAAGCTGCTGTCGCCGAGAACTCTGTTGTGCCATGATAGCTGAGTGGTCATGTATTGATGTCAGCTACTCTGTGTGTATACTTTGTGGCTCAGTCTGTATAGTTTTTTCTGTTAGCAAAAATAGCCTGCAGCCCAAAAAATCACACTATCTCGGTACTCACACTGCACTGAGACTGATGAATACCAAATGGTGTAGGAACAAGAGGATCTGTTCAAAACATATGGAAAGAGGGATTGACTAATTATTAACTAGTTTTGATTGATTATAGTTTTGATTGGTTTTCTCAGCTAAAAAAGTGTTCTTATCAGTTCTCAAAGGGGATAATAAAATCAAATTTCATTGAGCTTTTATGCAAAGCTGCAACATCCTAAATAGTTCTCCTCCTCCTCCCCTCCCCCTCCCACTCCTCCTCCCCTTTCTCTCCTCTTCCTCCTCTTCTTTTTTCCTCTTCTTTCTCTTCCTCCTTCTCTTCTTCTTTTCTTCTTCTTCTTGGAGTTAAATATTTCCATTACAATGTAGAATTGTGTATGTCATTCTATTATTAAAGTCTGATTGCCAAAACACCCAGTTTTGCCAAAACACTTATTGCATATACTTTGGTTTTCCATAGAAAATTATTTTTCTGTCTGTACAGATTTGAGGGCCCAATATTGATTTTCAGTTCATAATTGCTTAGGAATTCATTTGCTAGGGATGTTGAAAAAGAGAGAGGACATATGGGAGGAATATAGGAGTATTGACAGGGAATGCAGGGATGCCACAAGAAAATGCAAGGCTTGTTGGGATTGAGTCTGTTGAGGGATATCAAGGATCACAAGAAGGGCATCTACAAGTCCATCAGCAGCAAAAGAAAGATTAGAGAGAATGTGGGATGCTGCTGAAATCAGATGGGTAGCCTGCTGACATAAGACACAGAGAGGGCAGAGTGAATTACTGCTTTACATCAGGCATTACTGCTAAGGCCATCCTTCAGGAATCCCAGACCCTGGAGGAGAGGAAGGCTGGAGAAAAGAAGACTTGCCCTTGGCCATGGAGGGTTTGTTTAGAGATCGCCTAGGCAGACAAAACCATAAATCCATGGGCCCTGATGGGATGCACACACTGGTGCTGATGTTGTTGCTAAGCCCACTCTGTATTTCTTTGAAAAATGATGGAGGAGAGGTGCCTGATGACTGGAG
>QVAJ01000206.1:567607-588797 GCA_003546035.1 Mixornis gularis
GGTTGTTTTTTGTTGTTTTGTTGGTTGGGGGGCTTTTTGTTTTGTTTCATTTTGTTTTGTTTTTTTAATTCAGTTCTCTGAATGAAATTCAGAGAATTTCTTTTGTAATTTAAAGTTTACTTGAAAGGTTTTAATACTTTCCTGCCATGGTCTAGCTTTTTTAAGTGGAAAAACAAATGTGTATATTCAAAAGTCAGCCTTGGGAACATAATTGTAACTTAAAAATAAGAGAATGGAATCTGAACTCACAGTACACCTAATGTAACTACCACATAAAAATGTTCTCCTGTGATAAAAATAAGGTGTTCTATCCTTTGAAGACATTACGTAACACTCTGTAATGCTTTTTCGGATTTTCTGCTGGATGAGAAGAGACTTTCTGATGCAGCTGATCAAATATGTCCATATTCCTGTGTACCCTGAAGCATCTGTACTGTTTACCCTTATCCAAAATGGCAGTAATCCCCTCAAGGCCAGAATTTAAAAATTTGGGATAAGTTTATGTTGGATAATAGGCAGTGCTACAGTGAGAACAATCCAGTACAGACACTTGGACTTTGTAGGTGCAATCTTCAAGTTTCAATCTTGGAATATTGTTTATTTTCTTTCAGAAGAGGTGATGTAAAAATGAAATGTGCTATGCCTGGTAGCCAAGATATAAGAGTCTAAATAAATCAGACTGTGTAACAGAGTAGTTTTCCTGTATTGTATAGCTTGTGTGTAGTAATCTGGCACAGTTTGAGATGGAAGATTCAGAAATAACCTATTTGAGCTTGAGCTATTCGCAAAACCTTAACTGCTTGAAGGAGTTTGTTTTAACAGTCTGGCAAAATAAACCCCCAGTTGTTAAGGCATATAAAGAAAAGATTGTTAGTTTCTGCTTTTAAAACATAAATAAATATATCAATGATGTGCAACGTAGCTCAAAATCCTATATTTGCCTTCGGCTTTAAGACTTTGAGAAGACCTCTTAAAACACTTATCTAGTATTTCCACTTGGTCCAAGGCTTTAGTTAATTTGTAACTGCTAAAGTCTCTCTCTTCTTTCTGTCTTGTTCTAGGATGTGTTTGTATTTAGACATGAACTTGCTCTCCTAAGAGTATCTGCCTTCATGGGTCTGATAATATTAGGTGGAATAAGTCGACTCTTTTACACTCAGCTAATGGGTATTTTCACTGTAAGTATCTAATTTTAGAAATATATATTAGTTTTATTTTCAGTACAATTAGTCAAAGCAGAAAAGCGGATTGCATTTAAGGGAAGACTAGGAAAACACTTGCACTATGAGGTAAATGTTTGATATGGGATCTGTCAAGCCTCTTAACACCAGTGAAATCTAAGAAGCTTTCTAGCAAGCGTCTAATAATTCCACCATCAAGTCAGTTTCCTGATTTGTATTAGTAAAATAAACTCATGCCTTGTCCTGGAATTGCGCAATGTACAATGTATGTAGTTGATTTTTGTTTTCAGTTTAAGCTCTTGTGTACCCTGGTCAAAATTATGTGACAGTGAAGCTAACTGATAAATCAAATTTTTGGAACACAGCATCTTTGTTAAGTATTTTGATAAATATGCTTATGTTCTGTATTTGCCAAACTGTGGAATGTAATCACATGCAGTTTACAGTCCAGATGCATATTCTGCATTTAGATGCACAGAAAAAAAAAGTCCTCAGCATTGAAAAATTCTCCAGTTAAATGAATTTGGTAATGTAATAAATACGTACAAGAAACAAGCTTATTTTGGCAAAACATCCTGTTCTGTACATTAGAAGTTAATAGCCGCCAACAGATTCTTTAAAGTTATCTTGAGAATTCATACAAATGTTTAAAATATTGTTCAACGTGACAGAGAGAATACATTAGTTGGATATGTACATGTTGAAAGAGTCTATGATCTTGCCTGCTGAGCTTATTTTTAATGACAATTATGTACAAGATGGCAGCATCTATGTTGCTACAACTGTTGGAGATATGCTTGAGATTTCTTTTGGAATTAAGAAGGTTTGCACAGTATTAACTTTTGTAGATACATAATGGGAATGCTCCCAACTGAATTGTGTACTTTTTTGTATGGAATAAGGGAAAAAAAATACAGTGTAGTTCTTAATTATGTTAGATAAAACAGTAATACTGCTTTTTGGTTTTACTGCATTGCCTTTGCATATTTACTGCCTTTTGCTTTTCCTGTCATGGGGGTTATACTGTCTATTATTATTACCATTCTCCAGCTACTCTACCGTAATGCATTCTGCACTTACTCTCAACCCCCAGGTCCACAGATTTATCTTTGTGCATCTTTACTGTGTGCCTGATTTCTGTTCCAGGGTCTTGCTGACAGGTTTTCTCTTCCCTGTTTAAATGTTGCCTTTATGTCTGCATCATATGGAGCTGGGATGTTTTTCTAGACCACTTCTATGGTGGTTATCTAGCTGAAGTGATAAATTCTGCTCACCAGTAACAGGTGAGACAGAGACAGAAACTTAGTGAGCCTAGTTGTTCAGATACTGAAATACTAATGTCTTTTTAGTTTCTGTTAAATGGATGTATATATGAGAAGGATCAGAAAACCCATCTGATCAGTACTGCACTAAACCACGGATAGGATATAGAAGAAAACAAGGAACAGACCCTAAGTTTATCATTCTGTTCTGTGTGCTGCCAGAAGCTGGACTAAATTTAAGCAGTGACCATCAGCATCCATTCAGGTACTATTACTGGATGTGAAATAAGACTTCTCAGACTGAAGCTGTTTCTGTCAGATATGTCTCAAACCTGGGCTGTTTCTGACACAGGATACCAACTGCCCTGCCACTGCAGCAGGCACAAATTGTAACTCCATGTCCTGAGCCTTAACACTTTCAGCTGATGCCACCACTGCACTGTATTTATAATCTGCTGTAAAGTCTCTTCTTTCTCTGTCAGTTGTTATAGAAGTCCGCTTTCTGGGGCTGCTTCACCGGCTAGCCCGCCTCTGGGATTCTATATGTCAGAGGTTTGCTGGTCCTGGATCTCAGGCTGAAGCGTGATCAGCGGTGTGGAAGAAAAGAGTGGGCTCTTGCTAGGTTTTAGATGGTTTTATTACTTCCCACGTGCAGATGTCAGTCCAGGGAGGCAGAGGGTTCAGGAGTTCTGGTGAACGGGCTGAACCCCCGATGCAAGAGCGCTGGGAGAGACAAAGCACCCCACTTAAGTGTGGGGGCGGGTACCAGACAGAAAGGAGCTCAGCACCAAGGGGGGCGGGGGGTGTAGCCCGGCACAGAAACTTAACACAACAATGGAAGAAGGTGTCTTTCAGGTATGTAGACGAATCCCAGGGCTTTTTCCCCAGAATTTTCCAGATCTTACAAAGTGATTGACACCAGGGAAACTCAAGGGCCACACCACCAGGGAGGTTTAGGGGAGGATTGGGACAGAACCATTGCAAACATGTTACAAAGTATATAAAACATTGAAAACCGAATCCCGCACCGCTACAAGTTGTGTAGTATATTGTGAAGTACATCCTATTCACTTACAGAGCTGGCATCTACACTGGAACAGGTGTTCACTCCATGTGGATGCTGTTTCATTGACTCACTGAAGAATGTAGGTTGTGTTGTCCATCCCCCATTCAGAGAATTTCATACCAGCAGCACAATTGTCTTATTCCTTTTCATTCCTTTCTTTGTAAATACAGAATTAGCAAGAATAAACAATACAGTCGTTCTGAGGAAATCTGCTTAGCAACAACCAGTCAGACTTCAAACAAACAAAGCAAGTTTTTTTGGTGCAGTTGTGCTTAGTCTACAAGTGATGTCAGGAACTCTCTCTGTACAAATGATTTTTGGTTGCCAGGATTGTAGTGTGGAGATGTTCTTCCTGCATAAGAAATACAGCTTTGGCTAGCAGCTAGAGAAGGCACAGGAGAGGGCAGCAGGTGAGTTAGTAGTTTCTTTGCAGACTCCCAAAATACATGCCTGTGGTGGTAAAGTAGGGAAACAGTGAAACTGGTATACCCACCCAGAAGCTGACCGAACTGAGTGTGCAAGATATAGATCAAAACTTAATAGCAGAACACAATCGTTAAAGTGTAATAGTGCAGACAAGGACCTTGAAAGAAACTTAAGATGTTTGGAGGCATGGATATGCGCAGTTAAAGCATTCATGCCAGATTAATTGCTCCACAGCTATTTTTGAGAGCATTAATTTCAGTGATTGCTGGATGTGTGCAAGAGACAAGAGCATGGGCCTTTTGAAAGAGGCAAAGCAACTCTTGTGCTTGTATGGAAGAACAGGTAATGGACTTTTTCATAGTTCATGCTCTTGTGCCTCTTCTTACAGTTTAACAGATACCAAGATTAATTCTACAGCTCCTGGGAAAAAAAGCTGGTTTAAGATAGTAGAGACAATAAACGTTGCAGCTCCATGATGTAAACTTTGGTGGGTGTAAACTGTTGCTGAATGCGTCCAGCATGTTAAAATTCATTGGTGTTTAACATTACTCTTTACCTGTATTTCAAGTGCTGCAAAAATTTTTGGAAAGAAAGATAAATCTAAGGTTTATCAAACTTTAACGCTTTTGTAGCTAGAATTCCTGATTCTCCGTATGGTAATGACCATCATTGCATAATTTTCCAGAAATGAAGCCAATAGCTTTTGTTTCATCTTAGTAATATAAAGCTAAGGCCCTTTTTTTTGAGGAATATTGGACATGCTTATTAAAAAATTCCAGATTCTTGGTTTATGTTTATTTTTACAGTGGGTTATCCTTTTTCTACAGCCTCGAGATAAAGTTTAATGTGTAGAATAAATTTAAAAGCAGGGTTACACTCCACTAGAATTGAGCTGAATGCTAGATTCACAAACCATAAGAATGAGCAGAAGTTTTTCACAGGTTTCATAGGATTGGCATTTTCTCCTCTTTGATGTATTTTTTCAGAAGTCATAAAATGTTTGGCTGAATGCATAATGGAAAGAATATGTCTGATATCCTCCATCATTTTTTTTTTTGGAGTGGGGTGGTAGCTAAAACCAGAAAAGCAAAGCAGCACAGTATGAAGTGCAGGTGAAGTATTCTGCCATGTGTGCTGGCACTTTGCGAAGTTCAGGTTTGTTGCACAGTTGATTGATCTGTGCCTGTCATTGCATAACTGTCATTGCTTATAACAGTAGACGAATTTTTAAAAAGGTCTTTAAGAAAAGTATGGAGGTATTCTGCATATGTGTGTATTCTTCCATTATCCTGCTTCATGTGTGTTCAGTAGATACCAAGGTGCTTGAAAAGAATTTGCTCTCTGATAAAAATGAAAACTTTGTAAGTTATATACTAACATTTGTCTCTTACAGGGAGAATGTTCTTGAGGCTGTAGTGCTTGTTAGGGTGATTAATAGACTAAGTGTCCTACCACACAGTAATTTCTCTGAGTACACTTGCCACTGCTGTGGTTGTGGTATCACTATTAGGGTATCATTAGCACAAGGCTATTCATAACTGAATTGGAGGTCCGGGAAGCCAAAGAGCAAAGGAGGTGACTTCCTACAATGAGAGGAGAACAGCTGGTTGGCAAAAACTGTCCTTAGAGGAACTTTTGACATGAATTGTTCTGATGAAGAGGGGAGCAGCTGAGGTGGCCTCTGTCTACAGGATTAGTGCTTTCTCCCTAGAAACTAGCATATGTGAAACACAGTTCTATCAGAAGGGACACATGGCTATTTTCATCCTCCTTCCCCAGTTGCTTTCCCTGAGCTTTAGTTGCCTCTAATTTTGTTATCAGCCTGAATTTTGAGACTTCTTCTAGCATGTACTTTGCGTTACTCTTGGGGAAGTTTTATTTGGGTACTTCAGAAACAGAAGTATCTAGGTTCTCTCTAATTCATAAGCCTCTGAAATTTAAATTTAAAATCCTAATTTAGGAACTCTAGGACTCTTAAGAAGACACTCATCTTAAAAGCTTATCAATAACTAGTATTCTTACTTAAAATATTCAAGTTTTTAGAGAACTGGATGGAAAAAAGTTGGTTTCACCCATGAATTAAACACTGTCAGAGGTAATAATTTGCAAAATGATCATGCATTTATGTTGAAGGCCTGCTCTAGTGCTTATTAGTTGCTTTGCCACTCCTCTATTACCTGTAATTTATTGTAGAGCAATTTCTGAATTTTATATTCCTTAACTAGAAATTTATATTCCTTAACTGGAGCCTGTGTTCTTACATTTTCAGGCAGCATGATTTTTAAATTATATTGTTTGAGAAGTAGAAGCAAACTTTTAAGTAAAACAAAGAAAACATACCAAGAAGAAATTTGGGAGTTGCACTTTACGCGGGTGCAACTCCTTTACTCTCGACTGAAGGTAACAACTTGAAAGATTGTTGTTACGCTTTGCTTCAGACGTCTTCTAGCTGCTTGTACTCCACAAGTACTCTTTGGCTGGAATCATTACAGGGTAACAAGGTAGCTCCGCTATAGACGCTTTAAAACTCCCTGAAGGTAAAAAGGTGGGGTTTTGTTGGCTGTTTGTCCTAGGTAGTAGAAGTATGATTTATATGTAAATTGTCACTTTGTCCATTTCAGAAAGTTTTAAAATCTTTTGGGGAAAAAACCAAGCAAACAAACTAGACAGTCTGTCTTATGCAACAATTGTGTGCACCTGTTAATGACATCGTACTGAAGTGACAAAACCAAAGTTTATCTAGATTAGAGTGTTTTGCACTTAAGCTAAAAGAAAGTGTTGAGAAGGCTGTATCTGTGTTGCTAATTTTTATTTCCATTTGCTTTTATCATGTAGTTATATGAAGTAATGAAATTTATTGGGAAGCTAAATCAAATAGTACCCAGAAACTTGCTTGCTTTCTCAAGACGTATTTTCTTGATATGTGTATTTTAAGATTTTTTTCTCTTATTTTTATATGTAAGAGATTTTTTTCCTCAAAACCCCCCCATAACTAGCCTATCTATTAATTAATTAATGGGAAAAAGCATAAATTCACCAAGGAAAAAAATTCTCTTTCATCAACCCACTATTGTTTCTGATATATGGTTGTTGAAGGTACAGAGCTCTTTTAAGAAGAGCACTTTGATTCAGTCTTTTTCAAAAAGGTATAATAATATACACGTGGATGCTCATGTGTATATTAGTAGAAGACTAGCCCTGACTTTTGCATTTCTCTCACTCATATTCCATTTTAGTTTTGAGAAATTATTTCCATATGTCTTTCACATTAAGAGTTAAATGATAAACCCCAGTTTTTCTATTTGTACTGTAGGATTCTTCTATTGGTTATGTTTGATCTACAAGGCATTACTATAGAACATGTGAAAAATGACATGACATGCTGTTTTTTAAACAATGGCTTTTCTGATTATTTTGATATTTTTTCATATCTAGTGAGTTTTTAAATTGCACCAGACACTGCTAAGAAGTATTCAGTTTGTTGACTGTTTTTTAAAAGCTGGTGCCTTTTGCGTATATGAGATTTTCTTCCTCTCAAGATCTGTGGTGTTCTTTATTTTGTTGGCTGCCACCTGTCTGAAGCAATCAGCCACTTCTTTCTCTTTCTCTGTACAAAAGGAAAATCCGGTCTTCCCATGGATGGTGGAAGGTAACAGGATAATCAGTTCAACAGTGATCCTCTGATGTCATTGTGGGAGCCCTGTAAAAGCGGATTATCTGTGACCCAGATAAAATAATTAGAAATTACTTGGACACTTACAAATAACTGATCTACTAATCTCATTTCCAAAGTTAAAAAAGGCCTGTCTCTCAACGTAACACTACCAGATGTTTCAGTTAAACAGCATCCTTTGCAGAGACTAATCTGAACCCTAATTTTAAAGGATTACCTTTGATTGTTTTTATCTCAAACACTAAACAGTGTTTTCATTTTTCTGTGTGTTCTAACAAACTGTTTCTATGGAACAAAAGAAATTTTCTTAATTTTTCCACTATGGTCCACTAAATATGATTGAATATGGTGTATCCTAGTATTACAGAGAAAAACTTTTAATTGAAATTATTTAGTAATTAACTTGTTTCTCTGGGGCAGAACTATTTAATGGATAGGCTTTTATAAATTTAATGGATACCATGTGGCCTTTGTGTAAGGTAGTAGATGTATTATCATAAACTAAGTGGACAGTGACTTTATTAATTTAATTAATGCTACCAGGGTTTCCTGTTAATTAACTGTTTGAATGGTGTAAAGTGATATGCCAGTATCCTGTTGCATCAGTACTTTCTGGATGTGGAAAAGAGAAATTTCCCTTATTTTCTTTAGGAAGGATAGAAGGGAAAATAGTCTTCAGCAACCTGTCTGGTGCACAATATGGTGGCTACCACATACATTTTTCCCCATAGAAGCTTTTAAAAATGTTGATACTTGCTTTTTATTATTGCAGTGTTTCTCCTTTTCCTTTTCAAAATAAGTATATTTTATGAGATAATTTTTCAACCTTTTTGCAAAGATTGAGTTTCAAAATAATGAAAAGGGTAGCTGAAGTTATTCTGTTAGTAAAATCAAAAGCTTTTTAATTCTTTGTGTATTTTATAGTATTGATCCATTGCTGATTTAATATGCAGAGTGGCAAGTTCTGCTGAAGTGCTTTTTGTCTTTAATAGTAAGTATCTTGTAATTAAAAATGTTTGCAATCATATCTTTAATCAGATAATCTATTAAATACTATTTTGATTGGTGAATACTATGGGCTTTTCCTGTTTTTTCAAACATGGCAGAAGTGTAATCAAGGAACTATTAATCCTCATAATTAAGTTTAGCATATTAAAAATTAGGATTGTTAGGGGAAATTAGGATTTCCAGGCAATTGTATTCTTTATGTGACTACAATATAGTGTGAGAAGTGAAGTAATTACAGAGGGAAAGCAATGTATATGTAAATTACAACCCCAAAGAGTAATTGGAAATTACTAACAGAAAATAACTTAATGTTAACATTATCTGTCTTCCTCTTCCTGATTATTCTTATCCCTTCCCCTTTTCCTGTCTTTACCTTTAATCCACCTATAGCTAGATCTCCTATTAGAAGACTGCGTGAAGTTCTATAAATTAAATTATCAGGAATTAGTAATGTCCTGGTCTTTGAATACGATTTTGTTAACTGTGTAAATTCTGTTGTATTTTTACCTTAATTCTCTCAAATAGGTTTGCAAATGTTTAGCATTTTAATGAACATATTCTGACATCTTTAAATACATATTTATCATAAAAATAAAATACTAGTTTATTAAAAAAAACCTCTTTTATGAGCTGTTTAAAATATAGAAATAAATAGACATGTAAGGCACTCTAGGCAGCAAAACATCTCATCTCTTTTATTTAGGTCACTGTATCTTCTTATGTAAATGTTAATATTTTTATTGAAATTAATAATTTACAATGTTTTAAGGAAAAATTGAAAGTTAGAAAATGTAATCAGATTTTGTATCATGCAAGGAGTATAAAATATCATTGAATATCGTGCCAAAATTATCCCTGTTTCATCACTCAAAAAGGAAGTCCTTTTACTGATGTACTTTTCTAAYAGTAAAGGTAGTACCTCTAATCACTTGAAACAAAGTAACTTAAAAAATAATATTTAAGTGTTCCAAGGGCTGAGTACATTTTGTTTACATGTTGCATGTCAGATTTAGACATCAGGCCTTTAAAATGACTTCTGCGTGAAAATCAACAGTTAGCTTTCTTAAATATCTTTCCTTTATATTTTTGTCTTAAGGTATTTGTAAGGATCAATAAATATCATATGTTTTGTCATGTTTCTTATACTGTAGCTATCTGCACCACACATGCCATGGATTTGAAATAGCMTGAAGTTAAGAGATCTGCTTGTATTGCCTCTGTTGTAGATGGTTTCTTTTCATTGAGTCATTATCTGATATCTGATAAATAAATTGGAAATCTGTTTGACTGAATTAATCAGAGCGTAGAGGAATGCAGGCCTATTCCCTAGAAGTAACAGAGTGTAACTTTATTTTTCATTTAGCACATGAGTCTCATATAGAGCTTTAAACTTAAAAAAAGAATAGTTTTCAGGCTTAACATAACTAAAATTGATAAATTTAACCATCTTATATGAAAAGTCTGGATTAAGAAAAAAATGCTAAAAAGTGGCCAAAAGTAAAGCCAACATGTATTTAATTCTAAAGAAAGAAAATTTCTCAAATACAATATATTCTTTCTGTGTTTAATATTTTATATTCTTGAGTTGCTCACCTGTCACTTGCATGCACACCATGAAAGGATGTTAGATAGCAGAAAAAACAATCCCTTTATATAAAGGATGTGTTGTCTTGAACTTCAAGATAAAAGCAAAGGCTGCAAATCCAGGAAAGCTTGAAAGTTTTGTTTTCTCTTTTTCTGCTTCATCATACTTTTCTGGCTGATTCACATTATACTGAACATTTGAAAATACTGAAAGCATGGCATAATGCTTACGGTCTACTACTGCAAGTATTTAATAGAGTTGTAATGATTGTGTGTCACTTTAAGGAAACACAAAAAAAAAAAATTGAACCAGGGATTGTAGCTGCATGCTTTGGAGTTTGTCCTGTAAGTTACCAATTACAGTTTATACTTTGGAAAACGTGAATCAGTAAGCAAAGTAATCAGTAAGCGTGTGCTTTTTTTGTGATTAATTAGTTCATGATAAAATCCATCCAGACAGTTTGTTAAACAGTACATGTGATCTTTTTAATTTTTTTTTGACAGTTGGTTATACTAAATAAAAGCATAGATGTGAAAGGTACAGTTCTCTTTGGAGCTAACGTGGATACATCCATTTGTGAATGAGTCTGAAGTGAGTTTGCAGAACTCTGTTGCTGCTTTTACATATGTCTCTTTCTTTCCATTCTTCTCCTTCCTCTTACAACAGTCTTGTCTGTGTCAGTAGCTTAGAGTAAGCAAGCTGCTCTTATGAACTTGTAGTATATCCTCAAAGTGAAAAAACTCCATATTTTTTCTCTCCTCAGCAGAACCTGAACACTTTTCCCTTTTCTTATTCCTACTCCTGTGTTTATTTCCTCTAATTTCTTTTTCCTGTCTCTGTCTAAGATGTGATTTTTTTTCTCTAGTTGCTTTAAGATGCTTATCATTTGGGTGTGTATCTCTGAATAACCTAGTGCGGGAACAATTTTTATTTCCAATCTGGATGATGACTTTGATCCATCATGTCAAATTAATCAGTTGTGTTTGTCAGTTTCATCTTGTATTCAATTGCAGTTTTTAAGGTTTTTTTAGGGTTAGATATTACTAGGACTCCATAGATATGTGATGTTTGCTCATACCAAGTTATTTTAAACTTTTGGATGAGTGCCAGTGCTCAAAAAAGATTTTAACATTAGCATTAGCTTTGAGTCGGAAAAAAAAAGCCTTAGCAGAGTTGTATTTGTATTAATAGTAATCCAAGCTGATAGTAGATGCAGACAGCCAAAGCCTCTTAGGCTGAACACAGTAATTCTGATGTTGTAGCAAAACCTTGGTATGCATCAAATGCATAATTAAGAGAGATGATACTCCGGTTGAAAGGCATTTGTGAGATGTCTTAATGGACAGACCACCTTGTCATTCAGAAGAATAGTGGTCATTTGGGTTCCTTGTCTCCAAAYGAAAAAAAATCATGTCTGAGAAGGAAGCCTTAAATAACAGGTCAAAACTCAACTGTGATACTCTCCTTTTCCTTCATCTCCTGTCTCAAGAGGGGCTACTGACTTTCCTGGGGTGCTGTGAAGTTTCATTTTCATGTCAAAAGGTAAATTGGTTCACTCTCAAATGAAAGTACATTTCAAATGAGCCTGTTCGACAGCAGTGTTGGGGGAGGGAAGGTATGAGGGGCATTTTGTTTCTTAAGTTCAGTCACTAGCGCTYGTTAAGCACCTAAACATCAGAGCATTCCTCTGGTTCTTTGCTAGTTTGCAACTTTTAATTTTTTTTTTTTTTTGGATTTTGAAAAAGTATCCAACAAGCAAAGAACTTGCTGCTCAGCCTAAATTTCTTTACTGCAAAACAAAAGTAATCTAAAGTATATGTTGGCATTTTAAGATAAGGGGAGGGGGGAAGAAAGTGGGAGGGAAGGGAAAGGAGAGGAGAGGACTGAGTTCTTGGCTTGGTGCTTTAACTTAGTTAATTTAACAGTTTACAGTTTTGAGGGGAGCAGACCCTGATGAGAACTTTTCAGGTCTTGATAACACACCATGACAACACTTAAAATGAAATACAATCTCAAGTTTCCAACTTGTGATTTTCCCCCAAAGAATCTCAAACATAGTATTTGAGGGAGTAGTACAAGTGTATTAATGAATGAGTAATGTGCAGAAACATAGCAGATGTTTAAGGTATTGGTGATGTTATTTCTGCACTCGAAGCTGGTTTAAAAGCCCCTCTTTTGAAATGGTAGCATAAGTATTCCATAGCTGCAAGTCAATTTAAAGTCTGGACTAGCATGTTACTGGTCTATAAAAGACCATTTGCCATTATTGCTTTCAAACATGCCAATATTCTTGTGTACTATTTGATAAACAGCTTTGAGTTGACTAGAGAATAGTTTCTAGAACTGAGATATTTTTGCAGTTACAAAAGGAGCTATAGCATCTCATGAAAATGCTATTACCACCTTGCTGAAATGCCATGGAAGTAATCTTTTAGTTACTTAGTCCTTTTTATTCAAAAAGCCATGTATGAATTTCTGTGGCTGGCAAAGATGGTGTTTTCTCTGACAAAAGCTAAACAAAAAGCCAGTCCAAGGAGGCAAAGTATTCCTTGGCTATGCAGTCGGGTCCTGCCCTAACAAGGAGAATATCTCTGTCTTGTAATGCTTTCCTGATGCTTTTGGCAGGAGAGGGAAGACAGGCCCATAACGTGAGAGGAGCAGCAGTTTGTCTGTGGGAGTCAAAACAACAAGCAGTATTTACAAGTGTGCTGCCTCCAGTCCTTTTCTCCCTCACTGCTGAGTGGGTGTTAAGACTCACCTAATGATGGGGCCAGGATGGTTTATGTAACTTTCACTGGGTATGCCTTCTCTACACAAACTTCTGGGCAAGAACTTGAGCATCCTGGTGGTTTGGCATGAGAAAAGGGGTCTTTTCTCCTTTGCCATAGTGTATGTGGAATTCAGCTGGATAGGTCATGGACAGAATTAAGATTTTTGCTGTTTAGTGTGTGGTAAGCAATTCTGTTCCAAAACTCTTCAGAGCTGGGAGGTAGAATAGAAGGACAAAAAGGCAAGGGAGTTGGGCCACCCCTGTCTGATGGAGCAGGGAATCAGCTTCCTGTACATTATTTCCCACTCACATATTACGCACTTCCCCCTTAAAACTTTATGAAAGATGGGGCAGAGTCCCAGCAGTGCCTGCACTGAATTGCATGCAGGAACAATCAAGGAGTGTATGGTTTTTAGTGCTTGGTAGTGTTTCCAGATGATAATGAAGTTCCAGCCTACTTAAACCACAGTCCTGTTGTCTGTATGTGGTTGGGACAATTGAGATTAACTTTGGTCTTATTCAAATTCTACTGTAATTTTTCCAGGTGCATTATGTGCATGCCTGAATCAGTGAAAAGTAAATGGAAATACCAAACTACCAATGAAAAATAGTTGAAAACATGAAGAATATTTTGATTAATTGTGTTTTGAACTTCACAAGTGATTTTGGGATGTAATGAACTATAAATATGTATTGAAACCCCGTACATGATACTCATGAAGGAAGATTTTTTGTGAAATCCATAGTGAAAAGTGAGAAAAAAGTACTATTGGTAATTTAAAAAGTTTTATTGGGAGGTGATCTAAGCTAAAATTGATCTGTTACTTTTCTTAACATTTTATAATTAAAGTATGAATTTAAGTTGCTGTTAGCTGCAGGATTGTCTGCACTCTGCATATTATTTAGCTTTTATATTTTAAGAGAACGATTTTTGCTATTCAATTGTAGGAACTGTAAAAACTCATGGTATATTTTCAGTTGTGCTGTTTGTATTATAATACTCATTAAGCTAATGGTTTTAAAACTTCTGACTAGTTCCTGCTTTTCAAAATACTACATCTGTTAATGACTGCATTTTACTTGCTTTTCCTGTGGTTATCTCCAGTGGATACTCCAAGTCTGGAATGAGTGCTTGTGGAAAGTATGGCAAGAGTGGACCTTATACATATTGCTTCTAAATGTCCTGTGCATTAATTGTAGTATCTGAATTAATTTTAGCTTTAATAATGCTGTATGCTTTTATTCTTTGGTATTGTAGTTAAACTACACAGTATAGTTCCTTGTCATGCTTGTAAAAATCATTTAACATGCTGAGTTAAAATTTATGTATGTAATCTCAAATTCATTTAAAACTAATATAGCATGTGTAATATGCAACTTACTGAATTATTGTCAAACAGTGTACATTAATAATTCATCCCCTGATATATTTACTTGCTTTTGTAAAGCATTTTAAAACATTTTAAAAGTTAGGAATGTAAAGAAATACTTTTTAATTGTGTGTTTTTTTTCTTTAACAGGACACTACAAGTATAGAAAAAATGGCAAACTGTTGTGAAGACATGTAAGTTCTGTAAAATTCCTACATTGCTGAAATGCTAAGGGAGTAGCAGTTTGTTAAGATGATTTTGCAAGGTACCATGCTCTGTACTTTCTATCTCTGGTGGCACCTCACTAATCTTTTAATAGTAGTTATACACAAAATAGCTTCATATTGTTCCCTTTCTTTTCCTACCTAAAACCAGCGGAACTATATTTCCTTTTCAAAAGCACAGATCAAAAGATACTTTCTGCAGTGTTTTGACATACATTTCATTAATATTGAGGTCTCCTGTGCTTCAAAAGATGCCTTTGTTTGATGGGTGATGCAGATAGTTTCTGTTTTCCAAAGTTAAGTCTCAACTGCRTGTTGTAATGAAATAAAAGTTGTATTTGTGATGCTTGGACACAATTCATCAGGGTCCAGTATTGGATCCCCAGCCAACCTACATTGTTGTAGCTGACTGAAGTGCACTGTGGGCATGCTGTCTTTCACTAATAATGCTGTCTTCTGTAGATCGAGGCCCCGAAAGCCATGGCAGCAGACCTTCTCAGAAGTTTTTGGCACTCACTGGAAGATCCTGTGGTTTATTCCTTTCAGGCAGAGGCAACCACTGCGAGTTCCCTACCACTTTGCCAATCACGTCTAAACAGATGGATGGTGGGCACAGATGGGTCCTCCATGCTGGAAGTGCATTACAGGTTTTATGATAATAGGACTATGACAGTCTTCGAGTCAATTAAAATCCAGCCGTAGGCATCACGGTGTGCCCCGGGCATTATTTTAGTTATGGTCTTGATTCTACTCTGAAATTACTGCAAGTTAAACAATCAACCTCAGGCTTATTTACTTTCAAATTAGCTTTCCAAAGAGATTCCTTTTGTCTTTGAGGTTAATACCAAAAGCAAACAACTGGAATGTAGTGTTCTCCAGTTTGATAGTCTCCTTTTTTTTACCTTTTTTTTTTCTTTCTTTTTTTTTTTTTTTTTTTTTTTAGGAAGCACTGACGTTTGCATTGATGGTTAGATTTCTCATTAAGTGTCTTATTCTGCCTTGAATTTTTTCTTAGGGTCTTTTTCAGTTGGTCTCTATGGATAATAATAATGCCTTCTTTTCCTGCTACATATGTTTAAAATTCTGTGATTCTGCCAGTTATTTATGATATGCAAAAGTTGTCCTGCAGCAGTGCATTGTAAAAGGTAACATATAGCTGAAGCAGAGCTTCAAGATGCCTCCAAGAGGCAGCTTTCTTGGAGAGGTTTTGTAAAGGCACACAAATGTGTGTTTACATAGAGAAAAGTTTACCATTATCTTTCACCCCAGATACGATGTTAGTAAAAAAGTGTTCATGTCTTTATGTCAGTGAGAGAGATTAAATACTTCAGGGTAAACTATACAGATACAAAGCATGTTTTCCCTAAATCCCAAGGATTTGAATCAGCAATAATCAACAAAGAAGTCACGTGGTGCAAGTACTGGAATGATTACTTTTAAAAAATACAGATGTTGTTAGTTAGCATAATGTACCATATAAAAGAGTATATTGTCAATAAAGTTAAAAATTTTATATTTACTTTTCTTCAGTCTTGATTAGCCGGAATTGGTCTAAGTGTTTGTATATTGAAAATAAAAGTAATTAAAATATTTATATATAAATTTAAATTTGCTATTAACGTGAACAGTGGAGTATATTAACTAACACATTTAAAAGGGTACTTTGTTGATGTAGATAGCTTGTTGTTCCTTTAAGTATGGAAGTAGTTAACCAAAGAAAGCATCTTTCAGATCTGGTAAAATGATAACTATTTCCAAAGTACCAGCTCTGTCTTCCTTTATCTGGAAAAAATATGTACTTACTTTAGCCCTCTGTATCTATACAGATATTAGTTTCAGATGATTGTGAAAACTACAGCGCATTTCTAGGAGAAATTCACAGATCCATGTTTCCAGTTATGCTGCTTACTGTGTTTGTTGCATAATCTAACAGGACTAGGATCTATCTTAAATAGCAGCCATGCAGCAAGACAATAAAAGACAGCAAGCCAAGATTTTATATATGTAGACTGTGCAGAAAGTAATAGTTTATTTGTGAACAATTACTTCAAAAAAGATGGGTAAGACACGAGTGGTGTTTGCAAAAATTTTTTAGATCAACTCTTTTGAAGTCAATGCAATTACTGCCAATGTTAGGTGTCCCTTTATTGAATTCACTGATTTTGATGATGCATTGAAAGTTTAAAAAAGTGCCTCTTAAAAGTCATGTGAACTTTAAACTTTTGTAAATGTCTACCATTTGATCCAATTTTACTTTTCCTGTCCTTTTAAAAGTAGATGCAATGTTTTATTAACTTTAATTTCAAGCCTAATGTTCAGCCATTTTCCTTTTTTTTTTTCCTCTCATGCCTAAAGGTTAGCCTTTCCTTCTAGTGGTATTGGCATATTGGCAGTAATATTTAAACAAAAAGAAGCTTGGGGAAGTGGGTGAAAAGACTGGAACAGTGCTTGAAATTGAAAGAAATGTGGGTATATGTAATAAAGTAATGGCTTTGTTATTTTCTTTTCCTCCCCTCCCTCGCCCCCCCAAACTATATTAATCTCTGGAATACACAGGGAAATAACATTTCATTTTGCATGCCAATTTTCCATGAGTGAAACAGTTCGAAGTTTTTAATGTGAATTAGTTATCAGAGCAGATTGTACAGTTCTGAACCTTACTCAGAGAGAGAACCAATAATTTAACTATTTTTGGTATGTTTATTGTGGGGCATATAATTGTGTGTTCTGCTTCCCAGTGTTAACTGTTTCAGTGAATGTCACCGTGCACGGAGCTCCAAGCCCGTGCTGAGGCAGAACCCTTGGCTACGAGGGGCGCCGGTGTTTCCCGAGGCTGGTGGGCCGCTGGGGGATGACGAGCCCCGGGAGCAGCCCCGGGAGCAGCCCCGGGAGCAGCCCCGGGAGCAGCCCCGGGAGCAGCCCCGGGAGCAGCCCCGGGAGCGGCGGCCGTGCCCCGCACCGCCCCTCCGGGGCCAGGAGCCGCCGCGGGACTCCGCACACCCCGGAAAACCGTCTGAGACATTACACCTCCCTCTCGAGCAGCTGGGAAGTAGAAAAAAACTCTAAATTCCAAGGCGCCTACTTAAATGACGGAAAGGCAAGCCTGGAGGCTGGAGTATCAATTATATTTTCCAGCAAGTGATGATATGCACGAAAATCTAGCCTGATTCTCAAACAAAAGTGCTAATTTCACAAATTCGTGTTCTCAAATGTTTCCATATTGTTCGATTTCCTTTTAAATCTACTTTTTTCTCAGTCTTCTGATCGTCATAACATTAGGAATCAAATGACTGCTAGTTCATTTCTGCCCTGTTTTCAATTATCTGGGGGACAAAGGGGAGAATTTGGAGAGACTTGATATTTTAGGAGGGATAAACTTCATTCTTTGAATGAGAGGCCTCTAAAATGGTAAAAGTAATATTTTTTTTCGTAATTAATTAACAGTAGGATCCTATCATGCTATTAGTTTCTTCAAGTAATGTTTCTGAAACTATTTCTCAGAATAAGTTGTTTTGTCCAGAAAAATCAGACTTTATGAACCAATTTGAAATCCTTCAGACCTTGAAATTCTTGAATTGAATCCTTTGAACCATTAGCTTTCTTTCCCTCCAAGTCTTCCTTAAGATTCTTTGTTTTAGTAGAAACTGCATTTTTAAGATGGATTAGTGTTTTTTTATTTTTATGCATTTTTAAAAAATCTTATAGACAGTGCTACTAAATTTCATCTTATTATAATATCAGAACAACACATGTTTTATTGAGAAAAGTGAATATTATCTTATGGCTTGGCAGTATTTGAATTCCTGAGAGGCACAAAAAGAACTTAAAGAAGCAGTGAACTCCTACCTGAAAACATTTGAAAGTAGCTGGTTTATTTGCAGTGTGGGATAACTTCTAGTAGAACCAAAGAATGTTAGCTTTCTATCTTCTCATAATCAAAGATTGGAGATTTCATTTGAAAAATGCTGATGTCTAAAATAAAAGACAATGCATTAAATAATGTCTGTGAATCTGTCCTCTAATCTGTTGCTTTGAAGGAGAGGTTCCATCACACAGTTGGTCTAGTAGGTCAGGTACACACACAATCATTTTCAGTTTTGAGGAGTTATGACTCTTGAACTCTCATGTACATGGAATTTTAAGAATAAATTTTCTATGCATCAGTCTTTATTAATATATTAATATATTAAATATTTATTAATATATTAATATATTGAAATATTAACATATTTTAACTTTTAAAATATGTTCTGAGCTGTTCTTCAGATATTCCTAATAATTATTTTGATTCATTAGTTTATAAATACATGGTTAGTAAAATACAAAGTAGAATGTCATGTATCCTGGTTTGTCCCCAGCCAGCAACTAAGTTCCACAGAGCTACTCAGTCGTTTCCCCTGCAACAGGCTGAGGGGGAGAATTGGAAGAGTGAAAATGTGAAATTCTTGGGCCAAGATAAAAAGACAATCTATATGTTTGATAGGTAAAGCAAAAGCCACGCAGGCAAGCAAAGCAAAGTAAAGAATTAATTTAGTTTCACGTGGTCAGGCAGGTGTTCAGCCTGCTGTAGGAAAGCTGGGTTGCAGTGCATGTGACAGTGTCTGGGGAAGGCAAACACCATCACCCCAAACATTCATGTGTTCCTCCTTCCCCTAGCTCTTTTTGCTGAGCGTGACACCATGTGGTATGGAATATCCCTGGAGTCAGTTTGGGTTGGCTATCCCAGCTGTGTTCCCTCCCAGCTCCTTGTGCACCCCCAGCCTCCTTGATGGGATAGTGTAAGGAGCAAAAAAGGTCCTGTCATTGTGTTTTCCTTGTGACTCAGCTATAAGGAAAATGTTCCTGTGTTATCAACACTCTTCCCAGTACAAATCCAAAACACGGCCCTTCACTAGCTACCCTGAAGAAAATTACCTTGTACAAAACCAGCTGGTCATGCAAATCACATTGTTTTCACATTCAGAATCCAGGATATTTCATTGTTCATGTTACCATGTTTGGTTGATGAGAAGCTCGACATGACCTGGTAATGTGTGCTTTCAGCACAGCAAACCACCTGGGCTGCATCACAATAAGTGCAGCCAACGGGTTAAGGGAGGTGATTTTCTCCTACTAATAAGTTGAATCTAATTCTAAATTAGTTGAAGTATTAGGATCTCAAAAATAACGTTGTGATACTGAATGCTGCTAGAAACTGCTTTTGGAAAGAATAGGTACTTCTAAATACAGTGTCCATACTACGTGACTGGGATGCTTCAGAAAAACATTCATCAAACGATTTTTGTACTACTTTCTCATGGCCAAGCATTTGACCTTGGGAGGCATTGAAATACTTGTATCTRTGGACTGCGTAAGACCTAGGATTTCAGTTCTGCTGAAATTATCTAGTGGCATCTTGTGTCTTGACCAGACTGTGGCAGTGGTTAAAACCTCTAGTTGCAACAAGAGCCATCTAAGTATCCACTAGATATAACTGTAAGAATAATTTAAATTTACAGTTGTTTTCAAATAGAAAATTTGCATAGAAAATATGGAATTTAGCTTCTAATTTCTGTGCATTTCTGGGTATTTCTATGCACATTCCCTGAACTGATATCTTTATATCTACAGTTACTCTGACTCTTTAACAGGCAGAAAAATAGTACTGACTTTTGTAAATTAGCGTTCTGAATTTTGTAGCTCACACATGGGCATATGATTGAGATTTATTCATTTGTTCTTAGTTTGATCTTGACTGTTTTCAAATAATGCTGAATGAAGTTCCTACTGGAGTTGTTGAAAATTATGAGGTCTAACACTGGTTATGCCAAATGGTAACGTATGAGATGAATAACTGCATAGTATCCAAACAAGAAAGCTTACTGTGGTATTCTTTTAATCAAGTCTGAAAATGCAAGAGTATCTTCAGCTGATAAGCAATGTATTGGTTTTTATTTATCTTTGTTTATTTCATTCATGTCATGTTTCTGTGAGATTTTTAAAAATTGATTAAAATTATGGTTTTATTTTTTCATTCCTACTGAGAAATCTTTTGTCCTGTATTTTTATGAAATCTTATTTATAAATAAAAAAATAAAAGTTTCTTTCTCTTCACTGAATTTCATTTGGATTGATTTAAAGTTGTGTAAGTTGTTTGCTAATATTTTTCAGATCTGTTAGTTAGTAGATTTTTTATAATAATGTTATAAATTAATCTCGCTGCTGAATATTTTTTATTTTGACAAGTGAAAAAGCTACAATGCCAAATTATTGTTTTGAAAAAATGAACTGTGAAAAATTGCTGAATAGTTAGTGAGGTACTTACTACTGGAGCTTTGTTGTTTGCTTCTAAGAGAGGAGCTGAATGTTGGTGGAAGTATTGAAAACTTTCTTGTTAGGAGTAGTCTACCAACTAATGTTGGTATCCACACCTGTCATAGTATTGGTTAAATTTCTTGCCTATATAATAACAGTTCCAGCCTCTGATGTAGCTATCAACTAAGATTTATATAAATTGCCATTTTTCAAATTACAGAAATAAAGTTGGGTTTTTTTTAAATCTGTGGCTTGTTTTGTTTAGTGGGTTTTTTTTTTGTTTGTTTGTGTTTTTTTTGGTTTTTTTTGTTTGTTTTTTTGTTTTTTTTTT
>QVAJ01000206.1:588802-637022 GCA_003546035.1 Mixornis gularis
TTTTTTACACTTACTAGATTGTATTATATCTAGCGTATTAGATTGTTCTTCCTTGGAGCAGTTTTTGAGAGAGCTGAATGAATCTGAGTCAGCAGCTCTTTTGTTTTGTGTACACGGGAATTTATGTCAGATTTTGATGCAGAAAAATTTCACACACTTTGGTCTATTTCAAATGAGCTACTGGCTTTAAAGACGTAAAAAAGTGAACAGAGGAAAAAATTTTAGAGAACAATAAAACAGAAGCTGCTGGGTGTGGTGCAAGCAGTATTTTTAGCATTAGAAGTACAGAGAAGATTGTAAGATTGTAGACATCTGGGAAGATCACTGCAAGACTAGTAAACCCAAGAAAAAAACCCCAGTGGTTATGTCTGCAAAGAGGTGATTAACATAGCTGAACTGTGTCACTTCGTGAATCAGGAGGCATTAACCACCTGGTGGTGCTTTGTGCTGCAGGCCTTGCATCTTCTGTTGCAATCCAAGAACCAGATTCTGTTAATAACAGTAATAAAAATCATTTCCATAGTGATCTTTCCACACTAGCCTAAAACCAGCCTGTAAAATTCTCTGTTCTATATGTATTCCAGAAAAAGCTGTTCTTACCTGCTGCTAAAATGTCAGTTTCTCTTGCCTAAAAGTTCAGTGGGCTTCTTTCCCCACAATAGTTTTAAATCTGGTTATTGCTGAAATAAAATTTATTTAATGTTTACAAATCAGATACAATTGGCTTATATGGGTACATGCAGGCTCCTGAAAGTATTTCATGTGTTTTTCCAATTTAAAAAATGACACACCATTTCTGAGTCTATAAATTTATTTTAAGATGTGACCAGGTAGTACAGGTGAACAAATACATGCAAACACTCCTGTAGTCTGATTAAGTACCCATATGAGCCATAATAATACTAGTGTGGAAAGGCAGTTGGAGGAAAAATTGGACCCTATGTACTTCAAGCTGAATAAACAGGCTTGAGGAAGGATGGAGGATGTGTTAGTCTGAATAAAATGAAGCTGAGCTAAGCTGAAAAAATACAGGCCATAATTTGTATCAGTTACAGCACATTTTTTTGTATTCTTCTAGTTTCACAATATTTTTCTCTTTAGACTTCCCATCTCAAAAACATTCACTTTGCTGAAGGATTAGTATGAGAACAGACATGTGCAGCAAAGGCTTTGTATGGAGTAAGCCAAAAAGCTATATTTCAGTTGCACAGAGATAAACATAAAATAAACTGGATGGGTGCTGCTGAGAAGTAACAACTCTTTCAAACCCGAGTAATAATTTTTTCCCAAATACAGCATGAGTTTGCTGTTTAGGATATGCTTCCCAACCTCATTTATTACATGAAGCTTGGATTTTCCTGTAGCTCTATCCCACATCCCCAAAATCCAGTCTGTTGGCTGCCATGTAGATAATGGGCTCCTCTTTTTTGGTAAGTATAAAATATAAGATGTATAAGTGTGGACAGTGCAGAAATTTGTAGAGGTGGAATTTGATTATTTGTTTTGATAGCTAATGGATGCTAACTCACTGGGTTAGTCTGGGGCTCAGAATATCTGCCTTCAGTTCTCTGTGTGGCCAGTGGTTCTCTTAGTGAAGACACCTGGGCTTCCAGCGAGAGAGTTGTGCGAAGCTGCAGGGCTTCTCTCCACAGATGGAGAGATGTTCTCTCCACATCATGGAAACCTGGATAATCCACTTTGGAAGAAACAGCCATATCCTGCATGTCACATAGGGAATTTAACAGCCAGCAGTGCTTAGGTGACTGGAATTTGAAGAATATGTGCTTTTCAGCTCATTCTGATAATATAACTTCTGATAAGCTTCTTGGATACACCAAGAAGAGAGATCACACAAGAAACTGTAGTTTTCTGTTTTGAATTTGGATTAAATTAAAGGATAACATGATATTTAAGATAAATTTATTTTGCTTTCAGATATTGAAGTTTTATGTATATACCTTCATTGTAGAAAGCACTTGTAGGGAAATCAAAAATGCCTTTCTGCATCTAATTGTCTCTTTTCTACACAGTTATATATTCAGGGCATATTTCTGCAAAAACATACATGAAGTCTGTGTATGGATGAGGAAAATTCTGCTTATTTATCACTAACAACCAGGACTGGAAATTTTTATTGTAAGTCTCTTCATTCACCAGTAGTACATCTTCAGCATCATCAGCTGCTCAGCTTTCTGTCAAGGTTATTCTAGTCTGGCACTGAAAAATCAGAATTTGGTTTCCCTGTTCTTCTATCTCAATACTCCCAGAACAAAAAAGCCAAGAATTTTTTTTCCCTTTAGAGTAGTCAAATGATCTCATAGCCTCATAATTCTGAAAAAATATTGCTACATAGTCAAATGCAACAGGTACTGCCTTCATATCCTTGAGTAGTGAGAAGCTGCAGCAACATGTATGAACTAGGAAAGGAGATGCAATGCTTTTTTCGCTGGTCCAAGTGTGTTCTTTTTTTAAAATTATTTGCTGCATATTGGAGAGTCAGGAACCTTGTTTGATGAATAAAGCATGTATTTTTAATCTAACATTTTTGGATAGGGGAAGTCACAGCACTGCAGCCACACCACACAGAGAAATGGGACTGCAGAGGAGTCTGTGAGTAGCAATGTGGCTCTGTGACCCTTCTTTCTTCTTGCTTGTTTTTGCGTATGAACAGAGAGATCTAGCACCATCCTCCATATCTCAGAGCAGCATCTCCTTGTGGGTGGGAGATAAAATTTTTGTGACTGAGTTTATATTAATTTTCAAGTAATAGCAGTTTTAGTGGGAAAAAAAGTCTTATTTGGTGTCTTTATCCTTTCTGCTGCCATCAGTTCAGCTACTGTTGTTCTGTTAAGCATAGCTCCTTGGAGCTTTCCTGTGGCACAGCCAAATTATGAATGGGTGCATCTGGATGGGACACACAGTGCATGCTTCCCGAGTCTTCCTGCAAATTCCCTAGAGATCTCACTTTTCAAAAACTAGACATTTCAACCGTGTCAAAACTGGAGATACAAGATGGAACTGTTGAACTTCAGCCACAGTCATGTCCAATTGATCAGATTTCTCACGTGCATGCCTTTTTCAAAGCAGCAATATAATCCCTTCTCTGAATGTACTAGCCAGCCAAATTGACATCCATGTACCTCGGAGAGTATTCTCATTAAAATATGCTGTTATCTGAAAAATTAATTCAAAGGCAATTAAAAAGTCAGAGGTTAATGTTACACCTATAATGTGTCACTCCCTACATATCCTATGTTATCTCCTTAGGGGGAAAAAAATCCCACAAACCAAAAACATAAACTGTCACAGTTGAAACTGGTGTACATGTATGATTCATAGGAACAATTTTGCAGTTTTGGAGAAGTCTCGATAAAACCATTATTCTTACAAATAGTTCTTGAATTGATCGGAAAGGCAGATGATACAGAGCAGCATTTAGCTGAAGCAATTATCTCAATTATATATAATTATATATTTTGTTTGAGAAAGTCAACAATGGCAAATTTTCTGATAGTTATTTGCAGCTTATTCTGATAAAAGATTTTTTTTTTTAGCACATTGTTTCAGTCTATCAAATTTTGGAAAAAAAAGATATGTGAATAGGTGAAAGAGCAGTTTGTTTCCTCATAAAAGATGGTCGGTAAATAACATTGATGTATTCCTTAAAAGGGGTTGGACAGAAAGACATTATGTCTTCATCTAGGGGAATATTGATGAGGCTCCATATGTCCACTTACCATTACTAGGTGTAATAAAGGAATAAAGGTTTTGGCAAATGTACCTTAAGTGCACTTTCAATTATAATGCCTAAAGTCTTTGAATGTGAAGGTCTGTATTGTACTACAGTGGTAGTTGTATACAAAGGCAATGCTGTGGATGTTGAGCTGTATTTATTTATCATGTGAAATGAATGACATATATATAATATGTAATTAGTTTGTGAGGAGAACAGCCACTCTAGCTAGGTTTAGTGAGGTCTTTGCAGGATATGCTATCTGAATCCATACGTTTTGTGCAGTTATTTCGCAAAGGCCAAAGGGCATTTGAAGGTAGGTATCTGTAGCATTAACTAAATATGTTTTGATTATTATCACCCAGGGGAGCTGGCTAGGTGGTTAGAATAATTAATTCAATTTTTCTAATATGTCCTTAGAATTTTAAGTTGCTTAGCTGAATTGAACTACATTATTATATTAAGTCCTTTCAGAAACAAGCTTTACAAAACAGACACTACTGAGACCCTGGAGCAGTTTTCAGACAGGTAGTAATTTTCCCAGATGTGAACTGAGTTAAATGTAACACTTCTTTCTATTGATATGCAGTTTGTTCTTCTCTGTTGAAGCTTGCTGTTCTGTGCTTCATTGAGGTATACAAATACGATGAACTGAAATAAATGGTGCTAGCTTCTTTTAGAGCTGCACCACTGAGCTTCCTGTGGACTTCTAATTACCCATGTTTGCTCTTTCCTGCAGGTTTGTGGTATCTAATGTGGCAGCAGAGGATTTGTCAATTTGTTGAGTTACTTCATACTCTGCCCACAGTGTGCTAACCTTTATCTGGTAAAACTGGACAAAAGGAAGGTGCAGAAACACATGAATATGAAAGAAAACACCTAAACAACAAGGCAGGTCAAAACTTGTATCAAGTCACAATAGTAGAAGGCATTGATAACTATCAGCATGCATGGATAGGTAGCTAAATCACACACATGTAGTCACAGGGATAGTGATAACTTCTCAGTTAAAAAGCTAATGCTTTTGTTGGGAAAACTCAATCCTCCCCTCTGGCATCAGATCCAATGTGAGGTCCAGTGACCTGGCACCAAAACTCAAGGCAAAATACATCTTCATAGACCCTTGACACATCTGGCTTGCCTGCCACAGGCTGCAGCCTGAGGAATAACATGAAGTGCTGCTTTCTGGGACAGCATCAACCTTCCAGAAATGAACAGGAAAAAATGTTGAAGAGAAGATCATGGCAGATGTAAGCCTTTTAACAACTGGACAGACACTCCAGCAGAAAACAGTCTTGCTAAGAAATTTCAGGTCTTACATTAACATCTTACACCTACAGATTGTTTCTATACCCCCTGTGTGGGATTCATAGTGGTGATTTCATGGAGGACCAAAGAGAAACCAATCTTATGCCAAGGGAGGCATATGTTCAATTTCAGGAAAGCACAACCTCTGTGACTGTCTGCCGCAGTAAAGACTCTAACAGTGTTGAGTGTGCAGCTGAACACTGTTTTAAAACCTCCTGTGCTTCCTGCCTTCCCACGGGTAGGAACTCATACTGATAGTGTATTAGCATTCATCACAGAATGGTGCTGGGCCTGACCCAACCTGGTACTGAGTGAAGTCAGAATCCTTGCTTATCATTTGGAGAGGATTATGGTTACTATCAATATTATATAAGGAAGTTTCCTTTTGCAGTCAAAAACATAGATTGGTTCAGGGGAGTTAATAGGAAACATCTAGGAATAGAGTTCCTAGATATTTTGAGTAGGAAGTCGTCTTTTATTCCTGGCCTATTCTACCCCTTTTCTCACTTCAGTTCAAAATCACTCAGGTGAAATCAATTGCAGCTATGCCACAATGCCTCACCCTACATAAAGCTCAATGGTACCTCTGTAGTTTTCTCTTTACAAACAAAATGGGCTTTCACACTGTGAACTGTATGAGGATGTGAAAGAGCACAAGAATACTCATCATGGGGAAATCATTAACCATTACTGCCTGGGCAGCCAGGTGGAATGAAGATAACCATAAGCCTTACTCAGAGATACACGATGCCCCCCAAATCAAGGAGACTCCACTATTTTTGCCTCATGTCTAATAATAAACCTCTTCTACATCATTCTGGCAAAGTCATCAGAATGAAATAAAGAATCTAAATATAAACATTCTTGCAAGAAATGAGCTGGAACAGGGCCTTCCCCTTTCTTTGCCCTTTACTTTCTCGGGAGTTTTGTTTCAGCAAAGAAAACTGGTGGAGACTATTTTCTGCCCCAGCTGTGCCATCTCTGGTTTGGCCAGCACTCAAACCAAGGCACCTGCCATGCCCAGTCCTTCTGCCCTGGGATGAGTTGTAACAACTCCAGGCTGTAAGGACCTGGAGTTGGTATTCAACCATGTGGGAAAATCCCTGTCCCTTAGCCAGGTTTCCATCACATTCTTCCCATCCCAAGTATAGTCTGCCATACCAAGAGGTCATACCAAGAGGTTACTTGGACAATCTTTTAGCTAAGGAGCAGTGATTGCTAGTCATAATTCAACTCCCACATCTCCTTACCCAATAGTAGGTAGTCCTCACACCTAACCAGCTGATAGGAGACAGACAGAATACTCAATATATGTAGTGACTATGGACTCAGTGTCAGACCTGGTTGCTTTAGGCAAAGTGCCCCCAAGAAGCCCTGTTGTGTGTTGACCCTGGCTGGATGCCAGATGTCCACCAAAGCTGCTCTGTCACTCCTCTCCTCAGGTGGAGAGAAAATAAAATGAAAAGCTACTGGAGATAAGGACAGGGAGAGATCACTCACCGATTACTGTTGTGGGTAAACAGACCCAACTTGGGGAAATCAGTTGAGTTTATTACCAATCAAAATCAGTGCAGGATAGTAAGAAGTAAAAAAAAAAATCCTAAAAACATCTTCCCTCCACTCCTCCCTCCTTCCCAGGCTTAATTTTATCACTAATTCTCTACTTTCTCTGCATCAGTAGTGCAGGGAGACAGGGAATGTGTGTTGTGGTCAGTTCATCACATGCTGTTTCTGCTGCTGCTCAAGGAGAGGAGTCCTTTCCCGTGTGGAGTCCCTCCCACAGGAGATAGTCCTCCGTGAACTTCGGCACTCTCAGTCTGTCCTTTCAGCTGCAGTTCTTTATATACTGCTCCAGCATTGGTCACTTTCCAAAGGGTGCAGTCCTTCAGGAAAAGGTTTCTCCAGCGTGGATCCCATGGGTCACAAGTCCTGTCAGCAAACCTGCTCTAGCATGGGCTTCTCTCTCCCTCCACAGGGCCACAGATCCTGCCCAAAACAGGCATTCCATGGGATCACAGCCATCTTTTGGGCATCTGCCTGCTCCTGAATCCTCAACTGGCTGAAGGTGGATCTCTGCTCCAATACGGACCTCCATGAACTGCAGGGGCAGAGCTGCTTCATAGCTGCAGGGGAATCTCATCTCTGGTGCTTGGACCCCTCCTTCTGTACTGACCTTGGAGTCTGCAGAGCTCTTTCTCTCTTTGGCTGCAATTAATTCTGTGCAATAACTGTTTTTTCCTTCTTTAGTATGTTATCATGGGGGTGTTGCGGCCATTGCTGATGGGTTCAACCTTGGTCAGAAGTGGGTCCATCTTGGAGCTGGCTGACATTGGCTCTGCTGGACATGGGGGAAGCTTCTAGCAGCTTCTGACAGAACCCACCCCCTGTAGCCTCCCACAACCAAAACCTTGCCACAAAAACCCAATACAAGCCAACATACAGAACTGCAAAATCACTAGCAAAGATTTTAAGTCTATTAAATTAGGAGAAAAAAATTGGCACTTCTGATGGATTACAAGGAAAGGAAACACCTGAGTTAAAAGGGAAGACAAGGCAGAAAAGGTCTTGGAGCTAAATTCCTCTCAGATCAAACTAACATTAATGCTAAACATAGCAAGATATATTGGGAACAGCTAAAATTGTGAAAAATGATTGTAAAATGGAACTAAAATAGAGTAGGAATGTGCCACAGCAAGAAAATATGCCAACATACTTTTTGTCTGGAGATAATTGATTTCCATGGTGTATTAAATAAAGGAAATACATCTAGACTTTTTTATAGAGACATATTTTTTAATATGTCCAAGTAATAAGCTGAGTTAACCCAGAGATGTAGAGAACTGATTAGAAATTGTGAGGTGTGAAAAGAATGGGATACAGCTAGCTGAGAGAAGAGCAGGAGTTGTGAATTGGTGCATACATTGCTCCTCAAGAGTGTAAGTCATATGTTTGCTCCAGAGGCAGGTGCTGGCTTCGAGGGCCAACAATATCCCCACCGCTCTTGCCCACCTTGATTGGCACTTGGCATGGCTGTGAGGGCACAGCATGACACTGCAGTCTTTGGGCACTGTTGTGCAAATGGAACAGCATTTCATGGCAGTGAAATGGCAAAGAGTCACTGCTGAGGGGCGGGTTTGGCTTCCAAATTTTACTGCTTACAGTGTCCTAGAAAAGGACAGCAATCAGCTTTGGTTTTTTTAATACCTACCCCACCTTCTCAGATTTGCAAGGCAGTCTGGGGTAAGGGCACCACTTTCCCTAGAGCCCTCTGCTTTCACTGTTGTCCACGCCAGCTCACAGTGGACACGATGTAAGTGTTTTGGTCTTGGCTGGTAGAGCTGTTTTGGCAGCCACTGAACTGGAGATGGGCTGTAAGCAAAGTGCTTGCTCCACATCCAGTTACAAAAGTGCACTATATTTGATAAAGCCTACCAGTGTGCCCCTCACTTCAAAGAAAAGGTGAAAAGAATCCATCCCTTCTTCTAAGGAGATTGTGAGCAGGCAGCATAATGACCTCCATTTATTACTGGACTTCTTAGCACTGAATCTCAGGGGATACAATTCAGATTTGTATGATTCTCACATTGCTCATAGGGAAGAAATCCAATCCAGAGATAAGATGGATGGAGTATTATCCTGTACTGAACATTAAAGGCTACCCTCATCATGAAACAGGCACTTATTGAATAAAGAATGCTTGTGTGAGACACACAATTCTTAAATATCAAACTTGGGGGTTTTTTTTAATGGCAAATGTAACTCCACCTTCACATTTGAATAATGGTTTTTCCTTTGGGAAAAGTATTTTTAGACATGAAAAAAGTTACCTACTGCATTTCATAAACTTTTAAAAGAAATAAATGTAAAAGAATGCTGTAAGTTTAGCATGTTGATTTATTGTGCATTGGATTCATTATTGCACATGGATTATTTTTATCAAAATAATATAAATGAAAAGTTTTTATGGCCTTAGAATGTACAATTGAACATTCCACTTCTGGGCATGTATCCATCATTGCCTGTCTTCTGCCCAATTTGCAATATATCATAGCCCACAAGCATGTACACATAGATATATAGGCTGCATCAGTTCTCTGGACATAATGAAATTGTATCACTATTCATTTTACAAGTTAAACCATTATAATTGCCTCTCAGTTGGACTGATGTGTTTTTTTKATTATAGCAGCAGTTTTAACTTCTTTGCCATGCTAGTCAGCACTTAGCATCTAAAAAGCTATTTGAAACAAATGCTTTAGCATTACTTTTGTTCCTAAATATCTTCAGACTGGGAACTGAGCCTCTAGCCTTTTGGAAGCAGCTTGTCCACCCCAGGTGGTACCTGCCCCCTTCTATTTTCTGCCTGTCCCAAAAAAGTGCTGTGCTAGGCCAGGAAGACTAGCAGGCACTTGTGACAGGAGAAAAGGAGTGTTGGCAGGACACTATTACTCAGCCTCCCTGTCAGCCTTCACTTTTTCTCTCAGTGAAACTGTTGTGGCTTCTGCTGGATCCCCTGCCAGAAGTCTTTGTTACTTAACTGTGGAGCTTTTCACTTTCCGGAAAGTATCCTGCCTTGTCTTGGAAACCCTAGAGCTTCACAAAAGAGGARGTATTTCTACCTGCAAGAAAGAGAATGCTAAGGTGGAAATGTCTGGTTGTAAGATGTCCAGTAAATGGCTTAGCAGGACTGATGGCTTTTCTTCACTCTGGCAGTCAGCAAAGATGTTTCTTGGGCAAATACTGCCATGGTTTAATTAATTTTTTAAAGCCTTTGTCTCTTGACTAATGTAAATGAGAAAAAAATAGAAAGGCTAAGCAAAGTTAATAGCAGTTATTCCCCACCCCGATTACTGCCACATTATAAAGGAATAATCCATTTTTTTTTTTCCACAGTACATAACTCAGCCAGTCAAAGGCAGCAGATTGTCAGGCTCCTGTAGCCATGTACTTCTCCCTTAATAGAAATGAAAAGGCCTTGTGCTGTTAAAGATATTTCTGTGTGTGTTTATTTCAACGGGTTTTGCAGCTGCCAATGATGGTGAATTAAAATATTTACCAGAAAACAGCTGGAGAAACAGCAAAAGTACATGTTGAGGAGCAATGTGGGGAAGTCTCTCAAGAACTGCTGGGTTCTGGGATCACCAGTCCTTCTGGATTCCCATGAAGGTCTGAGGCAGGGCTCTATGTGCACCCAGTGAAAGAAGGGAATGCCAAAGGGACTTTCCAAACATCTATATAAAACCTGTAAAATGTGTCACTGTAAATAGCTGGGACTGGTCTCCCAGCTTTGGCCCAGCTCTCATGAGTGTGTGCAGGTGTGGATGAAATTGTTCTCTAAAATTATGTAAATCTACAGTACTGGTTTGGGTCTCTCTGTCCTATCACCTCCTATCCTCCAGAGGAGTGTACTGTGAATTCTTTCTTTGAGCCTGTTAGTAGGTGTTGTGACCTAATAGAAATAAATTAAAGCATTCCTGAAGGTTCCTTCTGGGTATGAAATTGAACTGTTCCCTGGAAAAGGATCGAGAGCTGAGTCAGCCTAGAGAAAACAAACCTTACAAAACCCTAAATCTTTGAGGAAAAGCCAGATTGGCAATTAGTTCTTAATATGTTAAGAAGACATATATTAGAAGTGGGCAAAGTTGCTTGCATTTTATTTATTTTAAATATGAAACGAGTTTTAGTTCTGCCAAATTTTATATTTTCATGCATGTCTTTTGTTCCTTTGAAAATATTTTAAAAAATGCTTAGCCAAAAGAACTTAGGATCAAATTCACATGAAAAATTAATTTGAATAATCCATCTCACTTGAAAATTCAAATTATTCCGTTTGGAAAACTCCAAAGTTAAATCAGTGTGGAAGCCTTAATTACCTTGAAATTCATTGCTGTTATGTAACAAGCATATTGTACCATATGCTTTCTTCATAAATCTGTCTTTTTCTGAAAGGAAAGGAGGTCATCTAAAAAATTTTGTCCAACAATATGTACGTGTATTGGGTACGACTGTATCTTCAGGCTGCATAGGAAATGTGGTATCTCCACATATTACAGCACTGAAAAAATCCCATCTGCAAAACAGACATGTCTGGGAGAAAGGCAGACCTCCCAGCAGGCAGGGGAAGGCATGGGAGCAGCATGTGTACGGGAAGCACACACTGACCAGCACTGCAGTCATTGTTTTCCTGGGTGCCAGAAATCCCTATTCTACCTTCAGCTAATGCCAGAAGGCAACATGCAGCAGCAGAAGGGAGACTCATCATTAACTCTGTCTTTCCTGGATGTACAAAAGCAAATATCCATGTGGTGCTTGTGGCTACAGGAGATGTGTACGCTTCCTGAAACATCAGGAGCTCTCTGGGATGGAGCAGCTTCACTGTTCACTGAAGACTTAGTAGAAGAAGTTGCTGCAAGATTGGATCTGCTGTAGGCTGGGCATCTGAGAGCAGCTTGAGATCTCTCAGCTAGCTACCGTGTGATAAAACTTTTATCCTCTTTTAAGCACAGTGAACTGGCTCATGATTACCTAAAGTGTGGGCTCACACTCCCAGCCGTCACAGTGCTGCTGGGGATTTGTGAATTGCCCTAGTAAGGCAGATTAGTGGCTGAAGCAATTGGTCTCTTCACCTGCGAGCAGACTTCAGTGGGTAGGAAACTGCAGAAAATCCCCCTCTTCACTCAGTCAGTCCCATTTTCCCTTGTGCTGGCAAATATGCCTGTTAGCATATTTGAAGTTAGGGGTTATGTGTGAAAGCACATGTCCAGGGTTTATCTCACAGCTACAGTTGACTGGTTTCTGTAGTCCCACTATGATGAGCCTGTTAGTGAAGGCCACGTGAAAGATTCAGCCTCAGGACATCTGCCTGTGCACTGCTTGCCAAAAACTGGATAAAACTCTGCTGCTGGTGCTCTCCATACCTTATAATGTTTATCAAAAAACCAGCTTGTTTGAGCAGGATGTAGGGTGCAGAGCCTAGGGAGTTAATTCCTCCTGTGAGCTCTAAGTGTGCTGAGCACCTGATCATAAGCAGATTTTACAGTATGCACAAATTTTCTCATGTCCCAATTGATCACTGTGACCTAAATGAAATCTAAAAGAAAACATCCTCATCTATTGTAGAGAAACTCTTCTAGAAAAATAGAAAAAGGGCCATGCAAATTTAGGGGATTGGGGTGTGCAAAATCCCCATTAATTTTTGGTCTGACTTTTTTGATGATGGCCTCATCAGTGTATTTAAAACAACTGAGAAACTGAGGCTGCAAGCCAACCTCAATGGCACACAGGGAAAGGGAAAATGGCCCTTTTATTTTTTGATGTACTGGGTGCTGCTACAGAGCTGTTCTGTTTTCAGCATTCTGGACTGGCTCAGGGAGTCATTTCATTAGGTGCTGTCGGTGTTACAGGACCTAAATAAATGGGCTTTTAACTCAGGAGTTGACCTTGTGGAAACAAGAAAAAAAAGAGAAAATAGTAATAATAATAAAATAAAACCAATTGTTGTTGCTGTTGCTTTGCTGTTATTACTGTTATTGTTACTATTATAATGTGTTAATTTTAAAGATAAAATTTTGGAGATGTGGAGAGGGTGATTGCTTTGATTTGGTTTTTGCTAAAGATGGATTTATTGCTAAGGCACATACAGAATCTGCAATCAGTACATCAGTAAAACTGATGCTGATTACTTCATCCAAGGCTGGTAAATCCTGGTCCTTCTTTACGTACCTTTTATATGTAAGTCAGGGTTTATTGATTTCCTTTGTACGCTTAGGTATGTACTTTTTCTTTTCTGCACCTTAAAGCAAAATCAGAATTATTTGTTCTTCTGAGATAGTCCTGTTTTCAGGGAATGACAAATTTTCCATTAGGGGAAAAGCCCTGCAAGGAAAACTTTGCAGAAAGAATGCCTTCTCGCCCTGGTGGTGGTATGTAGAAGAGGCAAATGACCTGAAGCTGTGGGACAGAAGGGAGCCGTAATTAAAATGGTTCCCTGCCCACTCACCTCCCCCTTCTCAGCTAGATCATCCAGAGCAGATCAAGACCATCCATGGGAAAGGGAGGAGGAAGGTCTGTGCCACTGGAATTCTAACTGCACCCCCTCCCGTCTCCTCCTGAGGACTTACAGCCTTCCTATTTCTTGCTAAAGGCTGACTGCAAAGAGCTGAACTGTTTCCATATGTCCAGTTCCAGAGTTTGTAGCCTTTGGCAGCCCCTGTTGGATCCAGCTGCAGCTGCTACCTGTGTGTTCCAGGGTCGCCCACCCGTGCACACGAGTGCGGGCGCCCAGACCCGCGTGTGCGCACACGTGTGCTCTGACCTCCGGGCCAGGACCCCACCGTGACGGCGGACCAGTCTGTCCSTCTTGGGCAACATACTGATTCAGAATAGTTTCTTTCCCCTCCTTTTCTACAGTCAGAGCTGACCATGGATCATGTCAAACAATATGCAACTGAGAAGAATGCAAATAAACTTAAATCCGTGTAGCCCAGCCATGCAGTTAGCCGCCCACTTGCGAGATACTGAACTGGTGTACACATGATACACAAAGAGCGCTGGCTGGTTTCACCAATCCCTTCAGACAAAAAGGAAAAAAAAAGAAAGGAAAAAAAAAAAGAAGAAAAGACCCGATCCTTGTCTTTATATCAGTGAGGTTGGAGTTCTTGCTAATAAAGGAGCTTTTCCCATGATGCAGTGTGATAAGGATTGGCCTACATGTAGCCCAGCAAGCCACTGCTGATGTTTTCTTGATTAGGTGTCTTATCTTCCATTGAGCTGCATCTGATGAAGGTTGCTGACAGCGTAATGGCAGGAAAAGCATCAGACAGCTCCATAAAATGGCAGCTTTGCTATGACATGTCAGCCAGGACCTGGTGGATGGTAAGTTGGTGTGACAACTTTTTTCCTCTCTCTGGAAGCGTTTTTTTTCTTTTCTGAACTCCTCCTTCACTGTTGCAATGCACGTGCTGTGAAGTTCAGAGTGCGCATTTTGCAGCTCCAGCTCAGTGATTCTTCAGAGCTCCTAACATCACAGTGAGATAGATAGGATTTCTCCGGAGCTGTAGGGGCATGGGCCTTCTCATTAAAACAGCAGCAAGTATAGCATGGGATTTTTCTTTTTCTTTCTCCATTTTATTTCTTCTCCTCCTCTCTCTCGCCTCTTTTTTTTCCTTTGTTTCCTTTTTTTTTTAATTCCCCCCCCCACCCTTGCACCCTGTGAAATGCAAATTTTTCAGTTTGCCAAGCTAGTTGGTATGAGAATGTGGAGGTGGAAGCAGTCACGGAAAAAAAAAAAAGAAAACAGCCTTGTCATCATGCTCTTGGCTAATTGTTCTTGAGTTGGTCTTAAAAATAGAGCAATCTGCCTCTTTATTCTGTTTCGTCTGAATAATTATTTAGAAAGTGTATTGTATCATGTTGTGAGCAGCCTCCTAATCACTATGCGATTGTTCCCCAAGCTTCTCTTTAATTTGGAGTCCTCCTCCCTACCAATGAATGCAGTAACTGGAGCAACTACTGATTAATATGCCGCTTGTCATAATTAAATTTACTTAATGAGGATATGCATATTCAGTCCATTTTTTCTTTGTTTGGATGAGCATGGCTTTTTTGTTCATATTTATACAGCTGCAAATGAAAGCAGAGAGCTGGAAAAAAAGCAAACCTTACTGAACTCAGGGAAAGGTGGACCCTGAGAGACAACTTTTTTTAATGTTACTAGGCAAAGGAGCCCAAAACTTTACTTAATCAAAACGGTGGGATCAGGAGAAAGTATTTTGGGAAGGAAAAGCTTTTCTCCTCAGCAGAACTATGTGAAATTTTCTCCACATAAGGATTTTTTCACTTGTGGACAATGGTCTCTTGTATGCAATAGCCATGCCATGAAAGGGACATTTGGCTGGCTTGCATTCCATTATGAATATTAATTTCATTCTTGGGTTGCTTTGTCTGGTGGCATATTTTTATCCTTTTCATTCCTTCATTGATTGCCTTTGCTTGTTTGTCTGGATAACTATAATGCTTATTGCATGCACTGCGTTTTTACAATTAGTACAGTGCTGAGACAATAGGCACTTTATTCTTGGGCAGTGGGTCTAGGGAGCACCAGTGGAGAGCACATCCCAGTGCCTGGACAGAAGGCAGGTTTCTGATTATAGCTGCCTTCTTACACTGCTTTGCAAGGACTTCGTTATCTTTCCAAAGGTGGATGTTGATACGTGCCTTCAGTGAGGGTATCAAACCTGAAAGGGAGTATTTAATTTAAATTATGCTATTACTTGTGATTGTTTCTCTAGTTTCTGAATACAGGGAAGAAGAATTATTCTGTCTTTGCTACTTGTTGAACTACTCGGGTAACTTTAAAAAGAGCAGTAGAATGTAAATTATGAAATGCTGTCTTGTTAACCTGTTATTTTGCTGAGGGTTACACTGTTTAGTATAATCTTTTGATTCATGTTTTGATCTTTAATCAGATTTTCTTTTTGTAATTTTGTAAATTATTGAGAAGAGCTGTTAAAGTGACTGACAGATGTTTAGACATAGACACTATGAAATGTTTGCATAGTGTATTTCCTTAATAATCCATGTATGAAGGTTTGCTTTTATTAAGGAGCACGTCTTAAGTTTAATATAGTGTTCACTAAGGATAGCTTTCAGTGGGATGGCATTGCTTCCGAAGGGAAAAGAAAATCAATACTTTCACTGCAGTATTTTATCCTGAATGATAATCTGTAAAATACATGTAATATAAATGTTCATTGTTCTGAATCTGTATTTCATGCGCACTTTGGAAAGGGAATCTAAGAATGCTTGACTGTTCTGTTTGGGTAAAAATCCAATTATATTTCAGCTCTGCATTCTATTTGGTATCGTATTTATTTAAATTCACAGCTGTAAAATCTAAGGCAAATCCATGTACCAAATGGATTGTTTTCTCTCAGAAAAGAAAAACCTCATACTGCAATGCCATAGTGTGCAAAATATTATCACAGAGTTTATTGTATAATTATTTACAGTAAATTCCTATCCAAAATATGCAGTGTAAGTAAAACATTAAGACTTCTGAGTGAAAAAACAAGGAAAACAGACTTCTTCATCTTTCTGCTTCTGCTTCTCTTGAATGATTGTAAACACAGAATTGTAAATGCCTTTTGTGGAATAGGAAATATTGTAAAAGATGGTTGCTCGTAGTTATAAAAAAGTTAATTAACAAATTTTATGACAGGCATCATTATAAACTTAGTGGGGTTTTATTATACATAAGCTGTCTATAACTATTTTGCAGCATGTAAATATTAGTATCAAATTTCATTTGAATAAACCTAGAGTATTGTCTTTTGATAATTTTAAAGTAATTACATTGAACTATTCTCATCAAGGAAGACAACATTCTGTATTTTTCTTTAAATTAAGTGGAATGACTGTTAAGTTTTTAGGGTGCTTTTTGTTTCCTATCTTACTGTTTATTTCCTTCATATTCTTTTATTTGGCTACAATAACAACATGCGGTTTGTCAGGGAACAACCAAACAAGCATAAATTACACAGTCTTCATCTGTGTTCTCCTGAACACCGGCATATTTACTAAAACACAAAGGGGCAAAAGTTTTACTGAGAATGCAACAAACAACCAAATGCAAACAAAAGTAAACTGTAAGCATACTAAATAACTAAATATATAGAAAACTGTTAACTGGTTATCTCCTTCTTTCAGATTGCGTAAATATGACCATTTTAGTTGTGCGTCATATTTTTGCATTAAACTTTTTGTTGAGGGAAAGGACATGAAGTGAGGAGGCAGAACCCATTTATCAAGTGCTGTTCAGTACAGATGGGAAATAATCTAGAAACATTTTTTTGCTGTAAAATCTCCATTTTACAATTGAGGAGGAATGCTGATGAGGGTGATTAAGAGAATGATACCCATAGAAACACTGGATATTTTTTCCTTGTCCCTTCATTAATGAAAAATGGCTAGTTTGGGATTATAATTATGTTTTGTGATTGACTTCACAAATTTAATAATTCGTCACTTTGCAGATCTCAAAATTAAAATCTGAGTAGCTATTTACAAAACTTTGTGGCATTGCTAATAGGGTGTGGCGATTTTCTTGTGGGAAAAATTCCAAATATTTACATCTAAGACATCTATTGAGAGCTATTTTGTTAAATCTCTGTCTAAGTCTGAATAGATGTCTCTGATTTGCTGATCATTTCAATGAAATTCTATAGAGGGAAAATGCATATTCTAAAGAAAATCTCTTCTTCCTGAACTTAAAATCCTACTTTTATGCACAAATTTACGTGCATCTGTAGTAGAGATAAGGAAAAACTGTCAATTCAAACTCTTGGGAGAAAAGTATTCAAATCACAGGTTTTGTAAGAACAATTCAGAGACAATGAAATACTTCTGATCTATTGTAAATACTGCACATTTTGTTATGCTTAATGGCTTGATCTGATGATCAAAAACATCATAACAGAATTTTGGAATAAAAAGCCTGTCAGTATGAAGTTTACCACATTGTATTAAGGCTGTATTAATAGGGCATATAATCTCAAGTGGAGGTTAAAATAATAACAATTTAGATGCTACATTTCAGCATTAAAAAGAATTATTCCAATCCTAAATTTATTAGTAAATCCAGGTTTTAATGTACTTTTTGGTTTAACACAAATGTTAATCACATTCCAGGGGAGTCGCAGTATGTCAATATTTTGCAGCAGCACATCTGTGCAGTTTTCTAATTTGGATTAAAATGATATTCATAACACAACAACTCCATCAGTTGTTCAGATGTACAGCTTGTTAATGAATCCTTTGTTCTCAATAATGACTTTTAATTAAATGATTTAGAAACAAATGTCAGTATAACTGTGGACATATTGAACATGCTGTGCTTATTCATGGACCTAGAACACCATATCTTAATTCCATAAATTTCAGAGGGAGCAGTGGGTAAAAGAATATAAGGTTATATCCATGAGCTGTTTTTCAGTTTTCTTTACATGAAAGTGCCAACAGCATACATAATGTACTGCAAGATCATTTACTGACTATCTCATGGCTATTCTGAATGATGACCCACAAGACATCTTTTTGAAGATATGTTTGTTAGGTTTATGAGATGCCAGAAGTATATGGTTTTTAGTTCTTGTTCAGAATCATTGCATTTCTGTCTATATAAAATATTTGGCTCAGGTACTCTGTATAATTGGACAACTCAGAATAAATTTCTTTTAAATCAGAAGGGTCTGTATGGAGAAGTCTGAATACTGAATGCATGTTCATCTCTACTGTTTAATGCTTTTTATTATGGAATGAATAATCTTCCTTCATCAAGGAAAAACTCAATAGCAATGCACATACATTACACACATACTAACAGCATGCACTTATGTAGAATTAAGGTGTTATTGCTCACTTTCAATACTCCTTCATTGCTAATTTAAAAACAGAATATGTCCCTTTAACCAAGAAAAATATATTTGCACTTACTGACAAGCACATATCTCTCTAACTCCTCTGTCTTTAGACATGTTATGAATGTCTTTCCAGTTAGATTTGCTGCTGTGGGGTGTTTAGCAGTTGCAGCACCTTCTCAGCAAAGTAACTTTTTCTGCATGTGCTCCATAATTTTATCTAGACTCTGGGAGTCTGATAGTGCCTTGGTTTGTCTGATCACTCTGACAATGTAAATAGTTTTCTTACCATGAAAACTGTACGTCAACAGTGCTATGAACATTAGTTTGCGTGAAGGTGTACTTGTGACTGTGTATCTAAATGTGTGTGCACTGTGTTGGCATGATCCAAAGTTCACTAAAATCAGGAGAAAGCAATTATGTAATTCTAAAACAACTCTCTACAGCATGCAAATTGCAATTGTACTCTCAATAATGTTTGAGATTTACAGAACTGTAGTATTCAAGATGTAATTAACATTGGTGTTTCATGTATGTACTTAATTATTGTTTTCCTTTATAACTTCTCTAAACATGTATTATGACTGAGGAAATGTGTGTTCCAACTAGGCTATGTCACCTTGCTGTACCTGAATCTTCTGTAGGACTGCAGAAATTCTGTGCAACTCATAATAAAGTTGCTTTTTCTGTTCTGAAGTTATCATTTGATTCTTTCACTTTACTTTTTTCCCTCCAGAGACTTGATTTCTTTGCTCCATTTTTTAAAAGAATAATTATGCAAAAAAATTGTTATCTACCTGGAATTTACAGTCTCCAATGTTACTTGATGATGATTGGATACAAATCATGAAGAAATAAAGCTGATTTTTCTATGCTTTGATACTAATAGACTGGAACTTCTGTCAAAAAACATTTACTCAAGATATATTTTCAGGATCCTAGTGTAAGACAATTACAATCTTGAATGAAGCAAAAACAGGAGAGAAATGGCAGAGCTAAATTAAAGACAAGTTAAGCTTTCTGCAATTTCTTTTTGCAATTTAATTTAGTAACAGAAGTTACTCAGAGAAAACAAAGTGAGTCGGTCATTCCTTTGGTAATTGAAAATAAGAGATGGCTAGGTGTTAGCTACTGCCACTGAGATTATAGCATCAAGGAAAAGATAGTTTGAAGAAGAAAGAGCTTCACTGTGAACAAATAAAATCARTTCTTTCAAATCTTTAAGCCCAATAGGGTTAGAAACTAGCTTTGATTTTCTTTAAAGTTGCTAATAGCAACTTTAACACTTTGTACTGTGACGCAGTGATGCAGTTAACTGTGTTAAAATTTTACTACTGCTGTTCAGAATTCAAAATAAGCAAAACTGCACCATCGATATTTTAACACATCCTGTACTTTGAAATGTCATCAAAATATTCCTCTGAATGTTCAATGTAATCAAAAAGTTTTTCTGTCCTTGCAGTAGTATGCAGTGATAGATCTATATTGTTAAACATAGGGTCAGTGTCAAACATCACACCTCAGATTGTCATTGTGGAATGTCTGTTTCTCAAAGATATTCAGCACTAATGGGGAGATTTTCTATGTAGCATTATTTTAAATGATGACTCACTTAGGGAATATAGAATAATATTACCTTCCAGTGGAGGTGAACTTAATTCTTTGTAAGTCAAAGAAAGGTTGGTTAGACTTGATGTAAATTTTACCAGTGCTTAAGAAAATGAGACAGAAGGGTTTTAATTTCTTCCATATAATAAAGACTTTTGATTTTTTTAATGTAATAAATTTGAACCAATAAAGTTATATGATCTTTCATTTAGGGCAAGAAATTTGTAAAATAAAGCTGTTACGAAAACTCTTTATCTTGAGAATAGTGGATACAATACAGGAGCCAAATTCCCCTTAAAAACAAATAGAGGATCAAACTGAATTCTTTAATACTGTGTCTTTAAACTAAACCAGTTAAATACTTGAGGTGCTTAATYTTCCTACTGTGGCACTGCCAAGTTGTCCCATTTAACAAGTCATATTCCATTTGCTCTGGCTGACTTGGGTTTGTTATTTCTAACTACCTTTTATGTGTTTTGAGAAATTCTGCTTTTGTAACACCTTTAAAAATCACCTGTTAAGGGATATTAACTAAGACTCATTCACCAGATGAATCTGACTGTGCTCATTCCACACATTGTGCTACCTGACAGCAAAAATTCATATAGTTTCAGAAACCACTGAGATATGTTGCACCATCCAAAAAATCTGATGGGGTTTTTATCTCAAAGCATCTCTGCAGACACTGATGTTTCTTATGCAGTGTTTACTGCCTCAGCATCCAGCCACAGCACTGTTCCTGCATGAGTGCTTGTAAATCAAGTCTTTCTCAGTGGAAGAATCCTTGAGGACTCAGGGGAAATGGTGGTTTGTTGTCTGCTGGCAATATTGCTGTGGTCTGTTATTACATCAGCCACTGCTGATGTCACAGATGTCACAGAACTGTCATCTCGCTGGCTAGAGCAGCAATGCAGTACCCTTTCATGCTAAGAAAGGAGAACATGGTCCACATAAGTCTGTATAAACATATTGTCAGGTTTCTTAACCTGTCAATCAAATTTATTTTTGAGTCCACTTTCACAGGCCCAGCATTAGAAGAAGGTGTTAAATGGATCTGACCCAAAGGCTGTCATTTATCCACCCAACAACCACAGCAGAGCCTGCAGCAGCAGCCCTGGATTTCACTTTACACCTAGGCTTGAACCTCAGCTCTACAAGGGTGTAACATAGTCCTAATGCCCAATCGTTTCCCATCCTTTAGCAAATTTGAGAGACAGGTTAGGACTCTTGGGGCAGAATCTGAACTAGGCTAGCCATTTGCTTAATTTGAATTAGTATTGAAGTCTTCAGTAGCATTTTCAATTCTTTCCCACCAACAGGTTTTCACTTTAATCCTGTTAATGATGTGTCTTGCTCCAACTTCATGCTGTGACTTGTCATAAAAATATATTCTTTTCATTGAAATTAGTTATGAACCTGGAAATTATTCCAGAGGGGAAAACATTATGAGTTTCTCTTAAGCCTGAGACCTATCTTAGATGAGGAGTTGTCAGTGACAGAAGGGAGAAGTTCTTTTATTCTTTCTCAGGCAAAAAAATTACACTGTGGTTAATACTGCTGCCCAAATAATTGGAGCAAAAGCTTACCTTAGTGAGTGCAATGTGAATGTGTTGATAGCAATGACAGATAAGTTCAGAATTACTAAAAAGTCTTACCTGAAGTTAACATTATACAGTGATCTTCAGACCACTTCATCCAGATATGTTTTTCCATAGTGCTACTAGAATTTTCTCAAGTTATCTCACTGAAAAGTGATAGGAAAGAATATAATTAATTTTTAGTGTTCTTTCACAAATCTTTCACAAGCAAACTGATGTATCATTACCCGACAGAATATCTACACTTGATAGCATATTGATTATTCAGGCCTTTTACCACAGCAGAAATTGCACAGGGCTTTAACTCTGAAAGATGTTTTTACTTCTTGGAGTGAGTGATTTTATTTACATGCTATACTCTCTGGTATTTTTGATATTGTGTTTGTCTCTACATCCCAAGTGAAACTGATGTTTAATTAAAATTTCCTGGTATATGATGTGAAGGTTGTCTCCTCCTTGACTAATATTAGTGACTATCTTAATTTTCCTATACACATTGCCAACAGCAAAATATTATCCATAGAGAAGTACAATATGTGATAAGTATGGAAGAGAAAACACTTGAATTGGCTCTTAAGCAATTTCACTAGTAAAAGGCCTGATTTCATCTTGCTCCAATTTAAACTGCTGCATCTATATAAGACTCAATGAAGACAGAACTGCAGCTCACCTGTTTCAGACTAGGTATCCTAATAAATATTTTTTCCAAAGCATCTTGGAAGTCACTTAGATTTTTCCATGAGCTCTCAAAAGAGTTTTATAACATGATAGTCCTAATAACAATTGTTGTACAGTTTATATGCAGATATTTTTAGATTTGTATCTCTTTTTTGACTGCATATAACATCAGATTTAGTGTGGTATTTTTCTGCAGTAGTTTGCAATGAGAAACTTGAAAAATTACAGAAGAAAAGATGAAGTGTGCATTTTGGCTATAAATAGAAAAGATAATCGTTAGTTCAATTTACTCTTTTACCTCAGATACTGTTGCTAAACTTAATTAAAACTGACTAAATTGGCTATTTGAATGAAGTGAAAAGAAGGTTGTGTTCTGGAGGCTATTCGAGTAAGGTTTCTTAGTAAATTCCACAACACTGGCAGTGCCCTTCGGTACGTATTTTTATACATAGGCCACGAGCTGTAATATTAAAATATGTTTTAATATGAGGAAAGAAATTGTGCAGAATTATTTTGCTGCTACTTTGTGTTGTCATCCAAGATATGGATGGTGATTTACCCACTGTTTACTGCCCTGCGTTCTACAGATTGATCACAATTAACTTGCTACTTGTCTCTTATAATCAGGAGGTCTTGATACACAATGTTGAATATATCAGAGCCTTTCTTTTCCTTTCAGCATACTACATTTTTGCCAACAATAATGAGCTATCAAAGTGTGAGTTTTGTAAATTAGTGCCTGGAAAAATGAGTAAACCTGTACACTAGGAGCATTATTGAATCAAGAGGAACATAACAACAAGCATGTTACAGGAGTTTGACATGAAACAGGGACGAACTTGAACAGGCTTCTAAATTGTGTAGGTGTACAGAGCTGCACTTCATTGTTACGCTTTAAAGATTAGCAGCCCGGGTGGTACCATGTTCATTATCACACAACTTTCCTGGCTTAGTTCCCCTGTGTGCACTGTTAACTCAGACAGGCATGAGCCTGAAGCTCTGTTTTCCACGCACAATGCTTTTTGGCAGCACATTATTTATATATCAGAGCACCAGGAATTGTGGCAGCACAGTTTGGGAAACAGGCTCCAGGTGGTGTCAAGCAAGCAGGTATGATTATAAAGTACATAATCTGCTTCTGCAGGAAGAGAGGAGAAGCTGCGTGACTGATGGCTTTCTGAAAAAAAAAAAAAGGTTGCTCAGGTTTCTCCTGCATTCCAGGCTGGAGTGGAAGAGAGAATTCAAGGTTAGCAGTGAGCCACAGAGTGCTGATTGCTTTGTAGTGGAAAAAATTCAATTATGTGAAATATTAGACTCGTCTCTCTGTCTTAGCTCTCCTCAATCTATTTAGTCAGGAAAAATAATGAAACTTCTCAACAGATGCCTGGCTGCCTGGGTACAGAGAGGAAAATCATAATTTGTCTGTAATCCCTAATGCAAACAGTTGTTCATTAAGAAACAAAACTAATGTAATCTTGATGATTTGCTTGGATTTCTACTCTATCATGGTGTTTTGTACAGCTGGCAGGCTAATGTAATTTTACTTAGGAACCCAAAGCAATCTGGTACTCAGACAACACCATGTAGATTTAGGGAAATTTGGGGCTCAGATTAGCATAATACTAACTAATCATGAATATCATTTGCATTAATTAGAGTATTGGGGAAAGATGTTTTTTAAATAGAAGAAAATTGAAAGAAAGATTAAGGGCAAGGGCTTACAAACCTAGTTTTGCTTTATGCAAGAATATAACAGATGATTTCTGCTATAATACCTAATATTTTAATGTGTAAGTATTAATTAGAGTATCAGCAAAAGATTGTTTCTAATTGGAAGAAAACTGAAAGAGAGATTAAGGGCAGAGTTTATGAATCTGCTTTTGCTTGATGCCAGTATGCAGCAGATGATTTCTCCTATAATGCCAAAGAGCTTAATCTGTAAAAGATAGGGTGACTAATACACTACACAGTAGAGACACTTCAAGGATTTTTTTTTTTTTTTGAAATTAGGTTCATTTCAAGCAAAAAGATAACTAGATGGTGTATACTTACATCCATACTATTGCTAACAAAATTATACTAGTTAGATAAGGAAAAAAAAAGTATTTTAAGGCATATGTTGTATGTTAAAATGTAATTGACTCTGAGTGTTTTAGCATTTGTTATAGCTGTTTTCTTAATAACTAAAGTATGCCAAGGTTATATGAGTGCTTTCTTTGGGGGGAAAAAAAAAAAAAAGTGTTCACTGTCCATACCGCAGACTATGTTAAAAATATACTTYGTCATGATCTTAAATATACTTTAAGATGCTTTTTGTTTTAAGACTAGGATCCAGATACTCATCGTTTCTCTTCTCTATATTGGGGTGGTCACTCAAAGCTTTGATATCATGACAATTTTAAATATCAGATTAGGCAAACTATTACAAGGTATGCCTTTGCTTACAATTTTTTTTTCGGGAATTCCCTGTATGCTTATTATTATTATTTATTGCTGTAATACAGTAATCTAATATTCCTATGGTATACAATTTCTTCAGTAGCCCCAAATAGTTCTTGGTTAGGCTGTTTAATTTCAAAGTAATGAAAGTTTGTTAGTCACTGAAATTAAAGCGCAATAAATATTGTTGTAGTAGCAGATTTAATTTGGGTGAGTGTAGGGGTTACACTGGGGCAGTGTATTGTGTATATCTCACATACATTGCCTGTCCTTACAGGACCTATAATTATGACATCTATTCGGTTGGAAATATAATCCAATATTTAAATAAACCTTGCCTCTGGTAGACTTTTGAAAATGTTTTCAGAATGTAGCGTGAACACTTTCTCAGCAATGTGGAACCTGTTCAGGCTACATTCTGAAAACATTTTTATTTTGTCAAGGCTGCTGCTTCTCAAGCTTAAATAGCATGCACTGTTGTAGGTTAATTTTGCCTTCCAAGCAATGCCTTGTGAGGACTTCCACACCAGCCTACTTAATCAGTTGTAGATGTGCTTATAAGGGCTGCAGAGTGCTCAGACAATTAATAGCTGGATACATTTTCATTTCATTTTCATACAAAACCTATCTTGATATTGCCAGCATTTAACTTTAAATTTCTCTCCTTTTGTGTGGTGATCTACCAAATAAGAAAAATTGGATGATGTTGGCTGAAATTCAATACATAAATACTTCCCAATAGCATAACTGAATGAAGGAAGTAAAGTTATGTTTAATAATATTGTGTAGAAGTAGGGTTTGTATTTGACAATCTCCCTGTTCCTGCAGACAGCCCAATGAGGAAAAATATTCAAGGAAATACCATTTTCAACAGAACAAAGGAAAAGAGACTGTCATTTAAAGGAAGGGATGATTTAGTGCATCTCCTTTGGTTTCTGACTATAAAGAGAAAATATAATTCTGAACAGAATGAGGAAGAACAACAAACAGAACAGGAATCCAGTTTCAAGTACACCTTTAAAATATTGGTATAAGTAGTCATTATAGGAATATCCATGATATGTATGGCAACATAGTGTAAAAGGCTTTAAGCATAATAAAACTCCCTCTGAAAAAGAAACAGGTTAATTCATCATTTTGTCGCCTAAGCTTTTTATATATTTTTCATATATTTGTAGCTTTGTAAATTTCTTATACGTGACTGTAGCTCTTAATACTTTTCCTACCCCTTTCCCCCTATATTAAAAAAAAATTAGCTAGCCTTCTAATACACATTATGGTAAAATCCTGAAATATTTTTTCGTCTGGCCTCTTTAGCTGAGAATGTCTTATTTTCTTTTACCATGTATCTTAGAAATAATAAATATGGGGCTAGAAACTTGGGGAGGGGAGGGTTCAAATGAGCCAGAAGCAAAATGGGTGGTTACTTAGGTAACTGCTCTTCTAATTGGACACTCTTGTCAGATATCGTAATTTTAAAAAACTTACAAAATTGTAGAAGTCCTGTATCACAGAGGCATTTTGCCATATTTGCACATGGATGCCTCCAATTGAAGACCTGCCTTTATATTACTTCCTGTGTTTTAATTGTCTTGAAAATGTGTTGTTTCATTTCTAGATTTTGAAAGCATCAGTGTGAAGGAGATCAGTGTGATCTCTCATACTGATATTTCTTAAACTAACTTATGTGGAGCATATCCCTCTGCCCAGTGCTGAAGTTTGTGGTACATATGCAGCCCGTGGCTGAAGCACAAGAGCATGCCCCAAGAAATCTGGACACTATTGCTGAATCTAAATTCATTTGCACGTCTGCTTTGTGCTGAATCCTCCTGCCAGGCAGGAAAACTGTCATAAAACATCTTTCCTTAACTTAATAAATGCACACAGAACAGCAATTATGAAAGCTTTCTTCCCGAATGAAAAACAACTATATATATTTATGTATAAATAAGTATATAAGTATTTATATATAAAGCAGCTAAGGAAGAAGAGGCACATGAACTGTTACTTCCTGAAGGACCTCAAAAAGTACAAGACAGGAATTTTGGTTTAAATAAAATTTAATGTCAATGTTCTGTGGAATAATCTGCAAGTAAGAAGTGCCGGACTCCTTATGCCAAGTCTTACACTGAACAGAAAGGTCATTTGCTCTGAAAAAGGGAAAGCTCCAAAAGCCTTCCAAGATGGTGATCTTATCATATCTATACCCCTATCTTTGGTTTTGTCTGAGCTGAATATGTAGGAGACAGGGGAAAATATAGTGGCTAAAAATTCTGAAATGCTTACTTTATAAAAAGGAGTAGTATGTAGATTTTGCAAGTATTTTTACACATGTTGTGGATTTTAATTTGGTTTTCCTCTCTAAATTTCCCAAGCTTCAAGTACTTTCCAAATCAGTGAATAAGTTTCTGGTTTTGTTTGTTTTGATATCTATCTATACTAATTATGTCTGAAAAGGGGGACAGTGGGAACGTGGGAGGCAGAGAGACAGAGAACATGGCTCAGAGATGGGCAGACTAACTTATGTTATGTAGCAGCATGTTGTGCTTCTATCCAGGAAAACATAAGACAAGATTAAATTCTCTGCTCTGCCATACCTGAAATAAACAGATACACAGTCAGTGAACGTAGTAGTATTCTTTTATTGCCAACATACTGTGTGGAATCAGAGACCCACTTGAAGAAATTTAACAACTACAAMAAAAAGTGCAATTTAGAGGATATAACTTTCATCTGAGGAAGAATAAAGGTGGTAAATTTGCTTTCCCACACTGATGATATACCCTAGACTGAGCTGCTCCTTTTCTTGCCCACACTTTCCTCCTTTTTCTTATTTAATTTAAAAAATATATTTGGCCTCTATTTTTGGGTTAAGGTTATATTTAARCTGTTAATTTTCTGTTGAAAGTTTTGATTAGGAGGATTTGGACTTTTTGAGAAAAATGCTGTTTAAAGTAGAATTCCCAGACAGGTCAAATCCTTGCGTGGATGAGAAGTGTGTGAAATCTTTAACCACTGATTTAACGTTTGAATGAAAAGTATTTACAGTATTAGGTTGCACAGCATTCTTTACTTCAGAGGTGTCTCAGCCAGTCATAGTCAGATCTAAAAATGCCTTTGAAGTCATAGCACATCTTTTAAGGAATTGAATACTTTCTATCCTAGAGTCAAAGAACAGTGGGTACCTAACAGTAAGAGATGTGATCAGACAATGACAAGCAACTTTTTAAAAAGCATTTTAGGAAAATATGTTTCCTCACCTGGAAGATGAATCCTCACTTTTGGGGTAGTACTGGTTCTGATGGATGTGCTTTTTGGCAGTACAGTGCATTTTTTCACTTTGTTCCAAGCCACTCTTGGAATTTAAAAATAGCTAGTATTTTGAACTAGGACTTAGTCTACTGCACTTGCTTAGTCTACTTGCACATGCTGATACATTCTGTCCTCTTTGGAATGGTAATGGGCTTTGCTGTCTCAAAATATAAGTTTAATACAATCACTGCTTGAAACAGAGATACTAAATCTTGTTTGAAAGAACTGAAGTGAAGGAATGTTTTGACAAAGCAATAATAGTTATTACTTTACTTTCCAGGAGCTCTCAGGTTTGCTTATTTTATTCTTGAGATAGAATTGAAAATAATCCATGTCCATAAATCAACATGCAATGGTGAATCCCATCGTGACAGTCTACTAATATCAATCACCACAGCTCCTACAACTTCACCTGATGGTTTTTCTTGGAGACACACCAGATTCAAAGCTGCACAAAAACATTGTTCTCGCTCATTCACAGCAGTGCACAGGGAGGGATTTATCTGGTGGAGACAGTTTGCTGTGGTGTAGACATCTACATCTGAGCAACTGACCATAGCCTCCCTCTGTGGTTTAATGCTACTCAAACAGTGGAGTTTAGGGAAGGATTTCTGTCTTTGGCAGACATCTGAAGCAGGGTAGCTAAATAGATACGTTTTCTCATATGTAGGTTAGCTGGTTAAAGGTTTGTCCTTTTGTTCTGTTGAGTGACCTTCATTTTAGGTGTCGATTCATATAATTTTTGTTGTTATCTATAAAAAGTTTACATGCTAACTTCAGGAAAATTATCTCAGAAATCTCTGAGTCTCTTTAGACTAAAGTCACTTTCCACTGACTATTAATACATCCTTAAGAAACTGACTTAATGATCTATCTGCTGTAATTTATATGGGCACTGCACTGAGGAACATTTCTATAGGAAATGAATGATTTTGACTTTAGGAATGTTTTGGTAAGGGAAGAAGGGAGGGGTTTTTTTCTGCATTTCTTTTATTAAAGGTTCATGAATATTTCAAATATTTCTATMTATCTACATATATTTCTACGTATCTTTAAATCTGAATGATGCTCTTTAGTCACTTCCTCTGACTGCAACTGTTTCACTGTGTTATACATGGTCCCATGTTGAGTTGAGCCATATGTGAGAAAGAATACTTTGAAACTGTGTTAGTGCATTACACAACAGACTTCAAGAATTCAGTTTTTCAAGAAACTTGAGACCTGCATGTAATACAAGATTTTGAACTGCCTACAAGCAAGCTAACCCTCATCAAAAAAAAGGACTGAAAGAATTCCTGTAGGGAAGACTGTTTTTCAGGAGTACTTCAGGAACTTGCTTCTCTAATTAATCTGAAAATTGAACTAACCAAGTGAGTAGCAGCATGTATTTCAAAGACAAAGTCAGGTTTCCATTTCTGCCAAGTTACTAATCATAATGACCAAGTTTATCCCTGCTTTAAAAACTTGTTAATGAAGACTATGTATTTATCTGTGCTTAGAATAAGATTAGAAGCTCTCCATCTCTTGACTACTTATGAATGAGGATGGGCAGTTGAACACATGCAATCACACGCACTGATCCAGGGAAGTGACTGTATTCTGAAAGACACTTCCAGGTTGGCAAACTTTTGTGTGTCCTCTTAATTTGTTTTTGAGTGAAAACTGGTGTTCTGGTGTTCTGTGCACCCAGAGTCCCTGTCAGTCCTGTTAGTATTATCTGGTGTTATTTTTATTTTTAGCACACACTCACAGCCAGAACTTTGTATAATCACCTCATGACTGGCTCTAAGAAGGATTCTCCTGCCCCACCTCCCCCCACCAATGCCTTTTTTTTTTTCTGTCTTAGCCGTCTTAAGTCTGTTGGGAGAAAAGCAAGAGCTGCCCCATGTCAGAAACGCACTGGCTGCTCCTCTCCCTCTGTTCCCATGGCACAAATTACACAGCCACAGGAGACTATGTCCATTTAGAGAAGAGATTAAAAAGAGTAGGATTACTTAGGCTGGCAGGCAGGTGAGTGAGAGGATATATAAGACAAGTATAAATGTTCCAAACTGTAAGAAAGGTAACTGATTTATGCCACTGCAAGTTGGATTAGATCATCAGGTGTTAAGTTTCTTCCAATTGAACCATTCTACTCTATTATATTATGCATAACTAAAGTGGAGCTCAGTGAGATGGGATACATTCATGAGATACACACAAATAATGTTTGATATGCTATGTGATTAACTAATAGGAGTCATGGTTAAAGACTATTATTTGACAAATATTCATTACTTACGAACTTGTTGGGTTTAATAGTGAAATTAGCAGTAGGATCAAGAGTGACCAGACAGCCTTCAGTTCAGAGAAGTTTTCTTTTTCATTATCACACATAAATTATACGTTTAGTTACATCATAATTCTGGAAAACTGTTTATAAGCAGAGAGAGGTTCATCTTGCAAATGGCTATTGTGTTTATACTTCTATTTGTCTGATCTACTCTTACATTTTCTAAATTTTGCCTTGTGGTTAAGAAGTGATCAGTCCCATCTTTTTGCTGTCTCTATTGCTAGCTAAACTAACAGTTTTTTCATCTTCCAAGCAATTAATAAGAGAAATCTTTCTCTGAAGCCTAAATACAGAAAGAAAAATACAAACAGAAACGATTAAAAACTTGAAAAGTTGAATAATCTTAAAGAACTTACATTAAAGGCCGTAAAAACCTCAGGCTTTTAGATGGTAGCTAATCAAATCTAAACTACATCCTAAGTCAAAGCTGGTGACATGCTGATGTCTGAGTGACATAATTCAGAAGTAAATCTGATTAAACTGGAATAGTTATATTGGTGTCAATGTCTTAAAGACAATGAAGCTCTCTGCCTACTATGATATGAAACATTCTGCAACAATATGTACATCAAAGATGCAGAGTTTCCAGATGCTGTGTCCTTAAGAAATGTGATCCTGTAGTTCTGAGGAAGCAGAATGGAGCTCAGAAGCCCATAGTGTCAAGTTCTTTTGGGGCAAAACTTCTCTGCAACAACATCTTAGGTTGTCCATGTCTTGTTTTCTGTAAGTATTAAATTTGATTATTCGGGAGGGACAGATGGATGGTGTGTCTTGGCAGAGTAGAGGCTTGAAGAGCTGAAGAAGTAAACCAGTGAAACTGTGAAAGACAGGGTACTCACTATGCTGTATTTGTCTGTCATGAATAAACTCACAATCTTCTAATGTATGCTTTTATCTGCAAGCCTAGCACCATGTATATAAATTCTTGAAGTTGCTTCTGGATGTTGCTGCCATTCCCAAACATTCTGATGACACCACTCCTTTGGCAAGGAGAGAGGAGTAGGGCAGACATATTCTCAGTGGCACTATACAGTTTCCTCTCATTTCATGAAGAGCAGACATTTGGTCTCTGTTTCTTTCCTTTGTGTGTAGCCTGTGGTACTTCAGATGGAATGAAAGCTTTTTCTCTCCCAGCAAAGTTCAATATAGGCAAGGTGTTTTGGTCTTAGTATTGCAAGAGGTGTGTGTGAGTTGCTATTTCAGATCACTGCCCTGAGGATGGCACCAAAATTAGGCTGGGATGTAGTACCAGCTGCTTAGTGTATGTTGCCCAGCACCAGCAGTGATGTACAGTGGCAGTTTAGCAGCAGGACTGGTCACATTTTCTGTCAGAGTACCTCTGCATTTCATTGGTATTACCCTTATCTGTCTAGAGTTCTTCTGTCTGAGAAATTTCTCCCTTCTTGATAAATGTTCATGAAGAAATTTACTAAAACTGAGTTTTGGGTTAGGTTGTGAAATTTCACTGTCCCAGCTTCTTATGCATGGAAGAAGGGAATTTTGCCTTAAATCTTGCTTATTTTCTCTCCTGCCTTATATGTTTACTGTGTAACTTTTTGTCTAATATTTTAGACAGAAAATTAATAAAGGCCTATTCTAATACCTCATTGCCTGTGAAAAAGGGGAGTATAATTACTCTCATTTTTAAGAAGAGGCTTGATATTCACAGAGAAATTCCATTTTTATAACTTCTGCCCTGTCCTCAAAAGTGAAAATTATAAAGGAATTCCTTTAGTAAATACAAAGAAAGAGATCTCAGATAATTCAACTACTACTGCCCTTGCCACCCCTTTATAGAAAAGACTTCTATTCATATAGACAGCAAAATGAAAGTTAAAAGCAACAAAGACAGTATTGACTCAGTTGTATCAAGTGACCTCAGTTCAGGTCTCTGATGGCTTACTCTGGGACCCTTCTGATTTTATCACACACGTTACCTTTTTTTTTCTTTGACTAATGTATTTTTATCAGCATGCTAGACAGGATGTAATTATCTTGTCCTTTTAATCCTCACAACAGCACAAGCAGATTGCTGTTGTGTACATACATGTGAATGAATTGCATATTGTTTTCTTAAATACTTAGGTTGGCTCCAGATGTGTATTTTTGCTTAGGAAATAGCAAAGGAGCAACCTAAGGCATTCGCAGATAAGAAAAATCCTTGTCTTTTTTCAGGTGCTCCTTTTATTTAAAAATGTAGAGGTCATAGCAGAATTTTTGGAACACAACAGTCTGTGACAGGAAAGAGGCGCCTATATACTATTGGCAGCAACTACTTTGACTAAGGAAAAATGTATTTGGCACTGCAAATGTCACATGTAGCTTTTTCATCTATAGAAGAGATAGAAGATGTGTTAGTAATAGTAAAAGGAACTTGAACGTGGCTGCTTGTCAAAACATTCTCAACTCCGATTTCTCAGAACACATGCTAAATCAGAAAGATAACTGCACCAGTTCAATCTTTTGCAGTAGAGCTGCCAAACAATTTCTGATGCAACAACAGTATGCTAAGACTCGTAGTGAGGCTGCAAAATCTACTCCAAAAAAGCAAAAGCCATAGGTGATTGCAGGTTACAATTGCTTCCTGCCCACTCATTTTGAACATCTTTGTGCACTGAGGTTTGGTCTCAACTTCACTGTGACTCTGAAAGCCATCATAACTTAGAGCATCAACAATCAGAAAAGGCGTGTAAAAGTCACTTGCCTCTGCTGCACATTTAGGAAACTGCCAGGACTACAGAGAGACGAAGTCCTCCAAGGCAAAGACAAATAAAAATGTGCTGTAATGCTTATGGTGATACAAGTGGAACATGTATAGCTTGAGTATGAAAGAGGATCTGTAGCAGGAGAAGGTCAGTAGAAGGTCAAGTTCAATAACCCAGGAAATTTCTCTCAGCATGCTTTATTAATAATTTTCCTGCATTTGACCATCTTTGTAACCCAAATGAATGTATGTTTAAACAGTATTGCCCAGTATTTCAGGGAAACAGCCCTTTGTTCCTCACTCATCTTGTTGTTTGTTTTTCTACTGATTAGATTATAACCAGTAATCTACCTGGGTCCGAGAAGGGGATGTATGCTGTTTAACACTAAGCTTGTTTGTTTGCTCTAGGAAATACAGCAAAGTCCTCATCTAGTATTAAAAACTAAGTGATATAAAGTTACAAGTTCAAAGGTGGAACTGAGACTACACATAACAAGCACAAAAAAACTTCATGTTTAGAGGTATAAAGCTGAAATGCAGAAGAAATATTTAGCACCTATTTGCACTCAAAATAAAAGTGTTTTATATATATACATGCATGTGCTAAACAGCGAGGAATCGGTAAAGTTCTTGGTGGGCTCCTTTGGACTGATTCGGTACAGAGTCAAGACATTAAGGAATCCTCAGTGTCCAAAAGCATTTAGAAAAGCTGGCAAAAAAAAAAATTTGGTCAGGAAGTTAGAGGAAAGATTTGTGAAGGGTAAATTAAATAAGCTTAAGAGGGAAGGAGAATAGGACAAACAGATAGCTATTTTGCTGTTGAGCTATTGAGGTTACAAAAATACTTTTAATTTTTTGCTCATAGCCTTTGCGCAATAGATGTGGTAGCTGAATTGCTAAATTATTTTTCCACTGAGAGGGAATCAGAAGTAAAATTTCATTTTTCCATATGTAAGAACAAATGGTTTTTGTTTTGGCTGACACAGAGAGCAAGATATTAAACTAAGATCCTGCCAACTTAATCAGACATGGAAAGAATGTTGTTCACCTGCTATAAAACAAAAGACATTGAGCAACACTATAGATTCTGAATGGAGATGTCCTCTTACGAAAGCCCTCTTCTATTTGCTTTTGTTTTCCATTATCCTGTTTCTCAGGGGAATACTTTGCTGCAATGACCTTATACCGCCTTCTTGTGCTAGTTATAGAATGGTCCGTATTTCCAAACACAATTACCAGCCCCTTATAACAGAGCTTCAAAACTCTGTTATGATTGAACTGCAAGAAAGTAGGTAACTGAAGAAACCAAAAATATTTCTATTTTAAACAGAAAAACCTCTTTTTGTGATTTAATCCATTCTGCCTAGGTATTAAAAGCATTCTCTTCACCAATATTGAAATTATTTTTAAAATATATCACTCATATAACTTCTCCTCAAGTCATCAGCTTAGTCCATTTTACTACCTCTGTGTATATAATGTCTTCTGTAATATTCCAAGATGGCTGCAAAATATGGGCTGTATACAATATACAAAACAATATACAAAACAATATACAATATATGGATATATGTATACAATATATAAAATTACTTTAAAGTCCTAATTTTTTAATTATCTAATTTGTGAATTGTGTTTATGTGAATATTCATACTTTTATGTCTCACCTAAAAGGCCAAAGGATTAGCAACAGTAAAATGTTATGGGATTTGTCCAAGTAAAAACCTCAACATGACTGTTATCAGTAGGCTATATCCTTCATAGTGCATTTGAAAAAAAAATCACCATTGAAAAATCCAGACAAACAGATTTTTAAAAGCAGTGTAGCAGAAGTGTTAGCTTAGTATTGTCATGGTTATCTGAGTTGTCTTCTTCTTAAAAATTTACTCCTATAAACTGATCTGAATATAATAGTGTAAAGAAGTAATGCTACTCAAAAGAAGACTGTGCATTTTGTACCAAAAACAATTCCAACTCTCCAACTAGTAATTAAATTAGAAAACACTAAGAGATAAAAACAATGCTTATGAATAGTAGGTGAATGAATCACTGAGTCATCTCAGTAAAGTTCTGTGAGGTAAATGGCTTATCCTTGACATAAGATGATGGCATCTCTAAAAACTACAATGACTTGATATTTATAATACTACAGTATTCATGTTTTACTAGACCTTTTTTCCCAGTAGTAATAAAGCTTTTCACGGAAARTATTTTTTATATGTCTACACATATGGAATTCAGAAAGTTCAGGCATTTGAATGCAACTGTGTGCTGGGCTGGAAATAAATAGTGCTTTGGACTTAATTTGTTGTTTGGTTGGGTTTCTTTGCCTGCTCTCCAGTCATCAGTCATGTTTGTCTGGAAATATTGTTGGACCTTTCTGAAATCACTCTGCTGGCAATTCTTTTCTATTGGCTTGTTAGTATAATCTTGGTGTGTCAGCAGATTACACTAACAATCCCCATCTTTCTTACAAGCAATTTGATAGACTAGATGAAAATATTGCCGTGGCTCAGACATTTCTGTGTTTGCATTTCTGTGGCTGCAACAKATTGTTGTTCCCAGAGCTGGTGCACAGCCGAAGCCTCCGCAGGCATTGGGCAGGCTGTCAGGAGGAGAAGAGGCACACACACACCCCTCTTCTTCATTCCCCAACGTGATGCTCACCAGGGCTTGCATCTCTGCAGTTTGTGGCCACACCTATCCTTTCAAGTGCAGCTCAGACTATTCTGGGCTGCCTGAAGGTACATATGTGCGTACAAACACACAGTGAGCACACACCTATGAGCAGGGTAATAATCATATGACCTCAATAGCAACCAGGACTCTGGAAAAACAAATTTAAAAAGAGAATGATATAAAAGATATATCTGCATAGCTGTCTATAAATAATATATACAGCAATGGGTCGTTTTCCATCCTTTTGGGGTAGGAGTACAGAGCACAATCAACATCTCTGTACAAGAAGACAACTCCTATATGTGTGTAAAGATCTAGCACAGGTTTCAGTCTGCCTGTTTTATTCATAATGAAATGCTAACTATACTCAAAGGGGTCTGTTGCGTCTCTTGTGAGGTATTATAGCACCTTAACATCTTAGACTGTATTAAAATATGCATCAGTCAGCCCAGTAGAGAAGGATGCCAGAATGGATTTAAGAAAATTCAGTCAAATGGTAATCCAACTAGCTGGTGGTTATGCCTCTAATTTCTTGAGTGACAGGTTTAGGACTGCTCTACTCAATATGAGTTTTTCTTGTCCTGCTTGCTGGGTTAGTGGCATAAGGTAGGTTCAACCACACTCTCTTTGTGCACATAGTGAATGTGCATGTACAGTGAAATGAGGGGGAGAAAAGTGCCTCAGCAGTTAATGTCTCATCTACATCACATGATAATATCTCTAGAATGTGACAATTTACAAAAAATCAGTATTCTCTAACTAATTAAACTATTACATCTATAAGGAAAGGCCCTTCACATTTGTGATTTTCAGTAACTTAGCCTCTGAACCATTTATGTGATTAGTTATGTCTATATATACCTTGTCAACACATTCATTTAGAAAGTGCACAGCAATTGTTATTGCCTTAACTCTAGTGGAGGATTCAGCAAAACCCCACTGTGATTCAGGGCAGGTGTGCCAATATCCACCACGATTTTATCTCAATCCCCAGCCACAATAAGTTTTCAGAAGGAGCTTTCTTATATACATCTGCCTGGAAGGACTAATATGTATATGTATATATGTGTATAAAAATACACACACACGCATATATATATATGTATGTATATGCAAACACATGTATGTGTAGATATGTGTTTATGTCTATATCTGCATCTATATATGTGTTTCTACTTGTGAGACAGAGGAAGACTTCTAAAATTATATATTTATAACTAGATGTATAATGCCTGCGCTGATCCTTGAAGTTCTCTTCATAAAGATGTATAACCCATAATGAATGAAGAAACAGAGCTTGCCTTTGCGYGTTATGCTTTGTTCAGAGAAACATTTCTCTGTTTATTGGTTTTTCAACTCAGCTACTCAGACTCTTCATGTGTCATAGAATAGAGTCTTCTAATTCTTGCCACACAACTTGTGAAAGTTTTGCTTACTAAATTAGTTGTTTCAGAGGATAACTAAATATTCCTGCCAGTTTGCTGCCTAGTTTAATTGCTGTGCTTTGCTTAAACGAGTCCAGGTGATTTGTTTCTTGTCATCCAAGTCTCATTAAGAAAAGATAACTACTTGGAACCTCTTTTTTCATTCAGTTTTTGTTTTAGATATTGTGTGAAGGGATGAGGGGGAGCAAGGTAACCTGGGGTTGAGAGAGATTCAAGTAGACCACCTATGTTTTCCAGTAATAAATCCCAGAATGGCAAACTGTGGAATGAAGGGTCCCTCTAGGCAGGCTCAGCCATGGGCTCAGCCTTGGACTCAGACTGGGCTGCCCAGGGCTTCTCCCAGACAGGGTGTGAACACCCTTTTATTGACAGCTTGTGCTTCTCACCCTCCTGCCATGCAGCGCTGTGAGGCGCCCGGCTGCACCTTCTCCTTACACTCCTCCCAATGCCAGGAATGCTGTTGGGTGACTCCTGTCCCAGCTGAACCAGCCCTGGGCCTGCAAGCTCTCCTTCCAGGTCAAAGGCTCCAGCCCCTCTGTGTCAGTGGTCACCCTACACCTTCAGCCACTTTGCAGGGTCCTTCCTATACTGTGCAGCCAAAACTAGACACAGACCAGCACTGAAACCATGACCTTGCCTTTGTTCCATTTTATTCCTCCTGTATACTTTAAAGAAAACATTTGGCATTCAAAAGTGTGTTTTGCTGTTTCCTTTTCTCTGTTATCTATGTTATATGTTTATGTGTTAGTGTTTCTTCCAATCTTGTCTGTCTATAAGCATCAAAGAATTAATATGAAACAATCAGTTAGACAGAAGCCCTGCAGGGCTTAGTGCACAAACTTTGGCTCTGTATAAATCTGGAAACTTCAGGCAGATTAAGAGGTCTATGAAGAAACACGCTTTTATTTTTCTCTTTCGATTTCATCTGCCATTTCCTAAATAGTTTCCTCCTTTATCTTCTTGTTTAAATCATGTTTCTTTGAACATTTTTTCCCAAGTACTCATTCTCCCTGTGTGTTTGTTCTGGGAGTAATTTTCCTGTATTGTAAGTCTCATGCTTCAAGCAAGGTCTTGAGTATGATCAAAGTGTAGTCTTGAGGGCAAAGGATGAATTGAACAAAGAAAGAAATATCATGAATGAGCCATTAACAAAAGGAAAACAGATTTCTTTCATAATGTCTCCACATATGTGTGCACAAACATTACGTTCATTTTTTGGGGGAAAAAAAAAGCCAGACCCTCAAGGCAATGATAGGTAGTTTAGATTCTAGTGTGACCAAGACCTGCTTGATCATATAATTAAAGTTACAACTGAGTGATGTTTTACACAGAGGAGTGGGAAAGAAGTTCAGAAAGTGGAAGGAATAGAACAGATTGGGTTTTAGGGAGAATTTTAATTGCAACAAGAAGAGAAAATAGGCTGTACACCAACCTTTAAAGAAAAAGAGAAATAAACCCCCGATGCAGTGTTTCCTACTCTGGGTGAAAAAGTCATCGTTTTGATGTAGCTCCTTCATATTGTACTTCCCATGTCTAGCAGCTAAGTTAATGGGAGCTGTAAAGATGCTTCTCTAGAAACTTTTGTAGGAGCTGAGAAGGATGAAAGGAAAACAAAACAAACGCTCACTGTGAAATGGCCTTGAAGCTCCAGGTTTTTATGGTCTTCACTCAGGGTGCTGCTGCATAGGTGTGGCATCASTGAAAATTTATGGGAATAGGTAAACTGTAACAAACTTTAGGAAGTACCATCTAGGAGTAATGTCCTTCAGAACTTTCTGACAGATAAAATGAAACAATCTAAAGAAGCATTGCGAAGATCCAGTAACTATAAAATTAAAGATTTACCATGACAAACAAAACTAGAATTTGCACTTGCTGAGCATAAAGTTTTTGCAGAAAAATCCAAGACTTTGAAACTAAACTCTATGTGAACATTAATAGAATTCTCTGAATCACACATGTCGGTGCTCAAGCAAGAAGGTAGCATTTGGTCCTATGGATATTAAAGTTATTTCCCTGATTCTTGGTCATTGCTTGAGAAGCTATAAATATAATCTCTATTAATGATGCAGGCTACAAAGAGTATTTCTTAAGGTGAAAGACTTTATGAAAAAACCACTGACAATAGAAGGATACTTCTGTTTATAAAGCAAATATTACTATCTGGATACAATCCATAGGAATGTCAGAAAAACACTTGACCTAGCATGAAGGGAGTTGTCTGTCTGGAAAGAAAATGAAAATAGAAACTGATGATAGAAATCCGGTGCTACAGAGGAGATAGTGAAGTGAAATGAGATTCCTTAAGGAATCAATCTGGGACCAAGGTTTTGTTCTAACCACAGGACAAAGGAATGGCCCAATCCTTTGAAAGGCTGACTGTGAGGCCTTCAGCATTCCTTATCAAGCCATAAAATAATCAGCAAAATAAACAGCACTAGCAAGGGCAAGCTGCTAAGTAGTCAAATGACAAGGTTAAAATGGTGCTCATGACAATTACAGGATAAGAGCATTCACATGGATGAGGCAGACATTGCCAAATCTTTGCTGGCAGAACAAGGAAAAGCAGATGGAACAAAACAAGTAAATAATTAAAAACTAATGTCACAAACACATCTGATTTTGCTTATCCTGTACTTTAACATTCTGTTACAACTACAGGTCTGCCAGCACTTCAAGAAGTGTGTGTCCACAGAGCATCTGCAGAGCTTTATTTATAATGTTCATTAGATAACTGCCCCAGGTAAATACCCACAGAGCATGCATGATAAATATTTTGTTTGTGTCAAATTTTAGCAATTTTTTATGAATTTCCTCATTAAAATACCTCTCATGTACACATGTGCATGCATGTGTTTGGGGGATGGCACTTCTTTTTCCCAGTGGATGAATACCAGCTTTGTTTAAACAGATCTGCACAGACAGATCGTTTTCAGCAATTACTGATTTCCAGTCTAATTTTCTGTTCTTAATTGCACAATGTTCTCCACTTTAGTACCTGGAAGTGTAAAAGAGCACTCACCACAGCATGATACACTAACATGTTGGCATGTGCTAACTTCACTTCACTGGATTTCCTGACAACTCCTTGCATTTGGGGTTACAGACAATGGATATGACCCCTATGTTTTACAAATATTTTTTTCCTTATGACATGGAAGTTTAGATTTGCTGAGATTGGGAAATACAGCAATCCTTCTGTCTTTTAGGTCCTTGTTTTTACAGACAATATCCAGGGCTACTAATACAGAAATGTTTAATACTACAGAGCATGCATGTCAGCTGAGCTCAGTCTCTCGGCATGGCGCTGTATTTGAGCAGCAGTTTCTGCATTCCTAATATTGTAAGCAATGTAGGCAAAGGATTGTGGACAACAGAAACTCTGCAGAAATTCTATGCTGTATGTTTTTCTGTATTTCTTTGCTCATTTGTCTATGAGCAAGCAGAGTGTTCAGCTCTCTGTGCCTGCATTAGCACTCTGCAAGCATGCTATATAATGAGGGAACAGCTTAGTAGAAAAATTTTAAAATCCCCCGATTTTTATGAGGTGTCATGAGGGCCTTTCTATTCATGATTGTGGTAACGGACTGTGAGATTTGCAAGTCCTTCTATTTTTTAATAACTTATGTGCATATATATAGAGAGACATAAATCATATTTCAGTTGGATAATTGTGTGATTGTTCTTCTTCATTTTTTCCAGTTGGTTTGGCTTATTATCCAATCCCACTTTCAAGTCCTTTGGCTGTATTTTACTTTCTAACCAAACAATTTCAACTTAAAAGTATTTTTACTTTAGTCAGTATTTGGAAGAAAATTTTGCATTTGTCTTCATGAGAAAACACTATGTTCTTTTCCTGAAGTCAGATAATCTAATTTAAATCCTAGAAAAAATAAGACACCTTTTTTGTTTGTTTTTTTTTGTTTTTGTAGTCCAAACTAGCAAGACAGATTAAAAGCCATGAAGATCTGACAGCCAGCCGACTATAGGATGAGAACTATGTATTGCCTTTTCTTGCTCATATCCAACTTCCGTTTAGAAAATTCAAATCAAGAACATGCCTTTTTAAAGAAAAAATAAGTTGTTTGAACACAAACTTGAAATCAAATGGCATTTCCTTGCCATATAATGGAATCTAGTACAGCAATTCCTCAACTGTTTCTGAACTGTGAAACTGAATTACTTCATCACTATGGCACTGTGCCTGGCTCACATGGCTGTTCTGCTTCTGAAACAATAGATATTATTCCCACATGATCTTGGAGTTGTTATTATACATCTATTGTCTATAATTGTATTCTGGAAAAGGGCTCATCTGCTTACAGCTTGCCTGTGTCAAAATTCCTTAGTTTGATTCGCAGGGATACCATGTAGGAAAATCTTAACTTTTACAAAGGTCTGTCTGAAGCTTCAGCATGGAGTAGGGTTTAAGCGCCTCCAAGTACAATCATATTTGATTTTAAAACAACACAAATGCTCTGGTAAAAATTTTCCCCTGCTACTGATTGCAGATATTTCCTGTTCTTACTGTCCTTTGTTCATGTCAGTTCTGTGCTTAGAGCGAATGAAACCTATGCTTTCATTTGCTGGAGGCATGCCGTGCATATATTAATTTAGCAGAATGGAAATTTTCTCTGCCTAAACGAAGAAGAAAAAATTGTGATCTTTATCACTGTTAATATTTTTATTTAAGAAAAGTAATTTCCATTTGGTGAATTTTTTGCCCTGTGAGTTACCACCATCTACTTACATCACCTCACAATATAAACAGATGAATTTGATTTGCTGCAGTAAAATCTTCCATGCACAATATCAATATTACTAGATGGTAAGTGCAGAGACATTTTCCTCAACTTTTTCATTTTAGCATAAGCAAGAGGTTTAACGTGGATATAAATCTGGTTTCCAAAGACAAAATAGTCCTTGAGTCCCTCATGTGGTGGCTCTTCAGAATGGCAGCAAAATATGAAACTGCTTTGCCGTTCAGAAAGGAGTACAGGCTTTTCCGTGGAACAAAATGTTTTCAATATAAGGACTGGCCACAAAAGAAGATAGTTTAGAATCCTAGCTGTTAGCTATAGAAATTATTTTGTATTTTTTACATACTGTCATAGTTAGACTTTTACCATGTTATTCATCCCTCCTTCCGAGGCTTTATTCTGATCTCAGAAGTAAGGGTCTGTTTTTATTTATTAGTCGTAGCACATTATGATCTCATCTTTTAAGGGGACATATCTATGTTTATCTTCACAATTAAGATATGTTTCTGAATAAATTGAAAAGTGAACACATGCTTCTATTCCTCTAAAAGTAACAAGTTTGTGGTACATTTTCACATGAAGATTGATTTTACAAGTTAATTTTATCAGACTTTATGGTGTTTTTCTCAGCAAATCACCATCAAAAATGTTTTTTAAAATTAACCTGCACACACAAAAGGTGTCCTGTTGTATGTTTTCTGTTCCTTGGTATCTCTTAAGGATTGCACACTGTATTAGATTCCTACATAAAAGTTAGCAGGCGGATCTTGGTAGGAAACTAGTCCAAGGTTTGTTTGTCTGTGCTTTCAATTTGTTGGTGTTGGCTGAGTACCACCATGTGCCATTACCCTCTTTAGAGCTGAAAGCTGCTGCCCTGTCTGTGAGCTCCTGAGCAAGTGAGGCTCTGTGTAAGTGAACAAAAGACTTCCTGGTGATGCTGAAATGATAGCTTTCTGCTACATTTCATGCCCTTCCACACCAGAGAAGGTTTAAGTTCTGGGTATTTTAGGACTTGTGCAATTACTGTCTGGTAGATTTCTTCACCACAGCTGCTATCTATCCCCTCAAATCTGTTCTTTTCCCCATCCTTATTTCAGCATTAATCTCTCAAATTAATTATTTGTACTCWAATAATTAGTACAAAAAATTAGGCTGTGAAGAAATATTAGTTGCTCTTCAAAGAGAATCAGAAACACAGATTTATCCTGTATCCTTTCCTTCATATGTTATGTAAGTCTCTGTGAATGAATCCAGTAATAGTAGGATCACAATTGACACAAACGTTGTTCATATTGCTTTCATTCACTAAAAATTTTGTTTCTAGTCCTTAGAAGAAAATCTTCCAAATGTGATTGATATATTGTTTTTTGCCACTTGAGAAGAAATTACTCACAATGTCAGTGTCTCCATGGTACACTTTAAAATTTCAGGCATGCTAGTCACAGAACTCCTCAGTGTTGCAATCTACCTGTACAAGACATCAAAAGAGAAAAAAAATGATCTCTTAGAGCTGAAGATGCTCAAAATTCCCCAAGTTCTTTGTGGAGAATAGATTCAGGAATAAAAGCTCCTGTTTCTTGTCATTTGTTGTGTGACTTGCCTCTCCCCTAGCTAAAGAATTGTCTTTGCCAAATTGGCACATGCTAAAGGCCACATTTCTCTCTGAGATGTGTGTCTGTGTGTTACTTGCACTGAATGCCAACTGAGAACGTGACCTGGCTTTGTGGTCTGACCTGTACAGCGCCTAATTGCAGCCAGGCCCTGGCTGAGATCTCAGTGAGGCTTAGCTGACAGCTCATGATCAACCTCAAATACAAGCTTTGGAAAAGATAAAAAGTAAGATGAAGCAAACCAGCAAAATTAAAACGAAAGAAAACTAGAACTGTGTGTTCACAGGGAGAAATGCAATGGGAATTCTTCAGGTAGGTATTACTAATCCATGCTGTACTACAATACAGATTGTTCTCAAATTCATTTCCATAATGGTTGCATTTAGAAAATGACAAGAATCTTTCTGCTTTCTAATGTTTTTAATAGGAAAGTCTGCAAAGCAGAGGTTTTTGGAAACTACTTTTTTAATTTCTGAGGTAGTTAACAATTTAAATGCTAAAAACTAAAATGGTGCTCTCAAGCTATTAGCAAACTGGTATACTTCAATGGATATTTAGCAAATACAAAGGAAATTTGAAGCAATTTTTTCCATCTCAACAAGCTTTTATAGGAAGGTCTCTATATTCAGAAAGATAGGAGGTCTCTTAAATTTGCAAAGCTGAAAATCTTTGGGGGAAAAAAAAAAGTGTAATGTGTGACTCTGGTTCTTCTGTGGAGTTTGCTTGGTGAAAGGGAAACTGTTCAACCCTTCACAGCATAGAAGTGGTTGATGTTCCTGTTAGAACTGCACTGCATCTTTTTACTTCTGCAGCCATATTTGCCAGGTGTCTATTGTGGTGATACAGAGGAGCCTTTTGGGCAGTATTTGCCTTTAAAGGGGGAAAGCACATGGACAGTGAGGACAGCCCATGTTGCAGTTTTACGGAGCCAGGAGTAGGAATGCATTTACGCAATAAAAAGCAATGCAGAGAGATGGCCGCTGTCTGCTGGAGCCCTTGGTAACTCATGGCTTAAATAGATAATACAACTTTGTTTTCTAACCATATCTTATGAACGTAGATAGAAATCCTCGATAGTATTATATCAAAACTTTGACTTTTATCTCAGCCACACAACGGTATTTAGACACAACATCTTGGCAGCAGCTTTCTCATATGGTCATGAACATCTAAAAGCTGCTGCGTTCTATTTAAAAGGACCATCCCAAAAAAATACACTTTCAGCTTCTGTTTATATGGCTTTTTTTGTTTGTTTGCTCTTTTTGTTCCATAAAAATAAATGTGGAAGGATATCTACTTTATTTTTCCAACTGATGCTACAGGAGATTACTCTAGCATATTTTTCCCAGCATCATGTTGAGACTAGAAAGAATGGAACAGTTTGAGATCTAAAGGGAACCTCTGTTTTTAACTTTACATTTGAAGGAGGATGTTATTTATTGCCATATACTTTGTCATGAACAAATTCTTAAAGAAATATTTTGTCAGATGATAAGGTTTGAATAATTCAGGGTAAGGAAATGTCTAGAGTTCTCAATGAATGTTAGAGGACTTGACATTACTGCTGATAACTTAAAATTTTAATCACTGGGCTAAAGTTGTTTCACTTGGTGTTTTGTTTGTTTCTTTCCATTTCAGAAGGAGATCTTACAGATAAGCATAGTGCCATAAAGTATGGATGGGGGAGATTTAATCAATGCACACGGGAATGTACTATACCACCAGACTGCAATTATTAGACCATTTCCACTTTCTTAAGAAGATCTTACTCTCAATTATTTGCTAGAAAATAAATGAGTAAACTAATAATAATGCTGGAGTCTTAGTCTTGCTTCCGTAATAGATGGCTCAGAAGAGATCCTTTGTAATTCAGTCTCAATACCATATGTCTCTGTTGACATTAAAGTGCTTAGTTCCAAATGAGTTGGCTTCATTCAAGCATCTTAATTCAAGAGTGGATGATTAGATCTTAAGCTAAAAACCTATTAGGATGTAAGCACTTATGTTGCTGAAAGGTATTAAAGGAACAGCATAGTGGGGTTGCAGATAAATCCTCTATATCTACGACTGATTGGCTAAACCTTGTTTGATCTTCAAACAGCATTAAAAAGTAGCTGAAATGTGCAAAGCTGAATATTGCATAACTAAACCTTGAGGATATGTTATGTGAAAATAGATTTTGATGACTTTTTGAGAGATAGAGAAGCTCAGATATAGGAATCTGGCATTCTCAGCAGAAGTAGCATGTTTTGAAGCATACACAGACACTTTATCTTTTAGAATTGAAATTTGTGGGTTTTACTTTAGTGAATAAAGCATGGCAAATAATAAGAATTTTTAAAGAATTTTATTCAGTCATTCTTTGGCACAGTAACCAGCCTTTTTGATAATCCTGCAAGCTGTGTATTTAATACATTTTGTTTTATTTTTCATCTGCAAAACAATGAGAAAAAAACAAACAAAACCACAGTCTTTGTGTTAAGTGAAAATAACTCTTATCTGATTCCTTAGTGAAGAAAACTAAAATTCTGAAAGCAAAAATTGCTATTTCAATATTTGGGGCATAATTTTATGTTGTATGTGACCCAGATCACTACAAATCTGTGTTCCAACTGATATATTTTGTCTGCAGCCCTATAAAGGACATAAGAAAAGAAAATAATTATATCCAGGTAACTTTGATATCTTCTTTAAGTGTTATTTTAAAGCATATTTAACAAAAATAATTACAAACTGAATTTGATGGCTTTTTTTATTGCCTGGCTTTGATGTCTTCAAAAAGGCCCGCCGAGTAAGTTTTTCAAGAAGTAACTCTTCCATAATGGCCTGAATAACATTTAAATGCCCATATTTTGTTAGCAGTCATATTCCCTACAGTAATGCAGAATATGTTTTAAAAAAATGATGAATGTAAGTTGCAGCCATCTAAAAAGAAATTAAGCTCTTTATGATGACCTTTGCTGACATATAGGATTTTTTAGATAGCGTAACTTAGGGTGGAATATATATTAAAAAATAGGTATGAAAAAATCCGATTAAAAGTGTAGTAACTTGCTTTGTCCTGTTTGTGCTCACCTGCTGATGGTTCTTTAGTAGTTTCTGTGATGCTGACCTGTCTTCATTCCTTGCTGCAAACATGGCATTCAGAATGTTGGAGAAGATGATGAATTCACTGTTATACACACTGCTATCATGGTCAAGGGAAAGTAGGAAATAATTTTGCAAGCTGTAATAAAAAGAATGAAATCTAGTACATGTCCATTTGTGAAAAGATGCCTCTGCTTAGAAAGCACTGTTATAAATCGTCTCTGTCAGAGAGATACAGTCATCCTGGTGAATGAACAGTGAGGACTGAACTGCTCTATGAAGTTCTCATTTGTTAAGCAGAAATCGGTAAGGGACTTCTGCTGTAGTTCCAAACCACACATTTCATATTTAAGTACCTCAAAAAGTCATAGCATCATAAAATTGTAGAATAGTTTAGGTTGGAAAAGACTTCCAAGACCATTTACTACAACCATTAACCTGACACTGCCATGGCCACCCTGCCCTTATGTGCCACACCTACATGTCTTTTAAACACTCCCAGGGATGGTAACACCACCACTTCCCTGAGCAGCGTGTGCCAATGATTGACAATCCTTTCAGTCATTMATTTCTCCCTAATATCTGATGTAAACCTCCCCTGGTGCAACTTGAGGCCATTTCTTCTTGTTCTGTCGCTTGTTACCTGAGAGAAGAGACCAACCCCACCCAGCTACAACCTGCTTTCAGGCAGTTGTAGAGCGTGATAAAGTGCTCTCTCAGTCTCTTTTTTGTCAGGCTAAATAACGCCAGCTCCCTCACAGAATCTGTGCTCCAGACCCTTCACCAGCTTCAGTGCCTTTCTCTGGATATGCTCTACAACCTCAGTGTCTTTTTTGTAATAAAGGTCAAAGAGGTCTGTGATTTTACAGGGGTCGAAGACCTGTTTTCTAGTCTTTTAACCCCGTTTCTATTAGGAAGCTGATCTGCTGCAAATGAAGGTAACCAGAAAATGTTGGATTTTTTCCCATCCATTTTAATGCTGTGGAATCCTGACCACACTACCATTGCTGACTTGTGGTTCTGGAGACATTCTGGACCAGTGTGTCACTGGATCACCGGCCAATGAAATCCTGGTTAGGATTCAACCTGGAAGTCATATCTGGGTTTCCCCAGTTAGTTATAGCATGCAATACAAAGTTGTGGCCTCAGCTCCTTTGTGTTGGCTGTAGGAGCAGATAACTACTTACCCACTATTTTAAAGCCAGGTATCTCTGCTTTGGGACTGGTTTGAACAGTTTGAGCACATTCATAGCACACTTTTCAGTCTATGGCCATGGTGTTCATCCAGTCATAAGGATTACGCACCTGCATATCATAGACAAACATTATGAGATTCAGACAAATTGATTGACCAAGAAACATTTCACCCATCTATCCTAGAAATTCACATGGGTAGTGACAGGTTTTGGGAAGAAAGAGACAAAGAAGGAGGAAGGGCAGGAAGGGCAGGAAGGGCAGGAAGGCAGGCAGGGAAAGAAAGAAAGAAAGAAAGAAAGAAAGAAAGAAAGAAAG
>QVAJ01000206.1:637679-676235 GCA_003546035.1 Mixornis gularis
AAAGAAAGAAAGAAAGAAAGAAAGAAAGAAAGAAAGAAAGAAAGAAAGAAAGAAAGAAAGAAAGAAAGAAAGAAAGAAAGAAAGAAAGAAAGAAAAAAAGAAAGAAAGAAAGAAAGAAAGAAAGAAAGAAAAAAAAGGAAAGAAAGAGAAAGAAAAGGAAAGAAAAGGAAAGAAAAAGGAAGATCATCACTGTCTATCCTATTTTCAGCACCCTTTTCTTCATGTATTTGCTAGGGCCAGGTACACAATGAGCTGACATCATGCTCTTCAGCTGTGTCACAACAAATCCATGCATAAATCCTACATCCAGCTTACCCATTTAGATACATATACACAAGCAAATGAACTCCTAACAAAATCTGCTGCAATGATAAGTGAGATAAATTTATACAGTAATGTGAACATGTTTCAGTACAGACTTCCTCATTTTGAGGAATCCTCTAAATACACACTGTTTCACAGGATGAATAAGTACATGAAATAATTAGGCTAATGGGGAAAGAGAGAGTAATGGGAAGAGGGAGGACTAGAGTGACTTGCAATGCATGAGTTCACATTCCTTGAGACATGGAAAAACCAGGAACCTGTCTAGGGTCAACTGTTCCATACTCCTTGATTGGAAGAGGAGATTATTTGCATCAAAAAACCTGATTCTTAGGAATCAGCCTGTATCATAACTTCAGAAAATATATATTTTCTGTAGATTTAAGATGATTGTACTTTCAGGAATGATAGAGAACTTGCTAAATATTATCTAACCAAACAAAAGGATCTGAAAACTGGGGACATCTTCTGCCTGTTTCAGCTAAAAAAAGCCTTCCACTACATTCCAGCTTCTTGATTGGAAATTYTGCTTGACTTAGKCTTTCATWTCTAAGAACTTATTTACTTGAATTCAGCCTTGAAGACTCTATTGTCTCTCTTTAGTCAACCTTTARTTTTGATGCTTTCTCTCTTTTGCTATAACATCATCACTTTCACAGTGACTGAGAGCAGAACCATCAGCTGCTATTTTCTGGTTATGACGGGAGCTCCCAGCTCTGCTTCACCTTGCAGGCAGCACCTGTTCTCACACAGTCAATGTTACTTTAGTTACTTTTAGTTACTTATGATAGTAAATTGTGAGGCACTCCAAGCTAAAATCAAACTGAGCCTTTAAATTTAGGCTGGAAATAGCCCCTCACAGGATAGTTTACTTTAGTGCTTTCCTGTGGCTATGTGTATCCTACCCTCACACAGAAGGCACAAACAAATTTCCTCATGACTCATGGTGAAGGAAATACAAAGCAGTTCTGCTTATAATACGAAAAAGATTAATGACATAGATATATACCCTCAAGTCTTGGGGGAGCCATGTGGTGCTCATCAGCACTGACAGTGCACTGAAAATCTGACTAGCTAAGATTTACAACTGGATATAGCTGAAGACGCATAGCCCTGTGGCTCTGCCCCTTCCACTTGTGGAAACATGGGGAAATTTGCTCTGCCAGAAAGATGTATGGAAAATAATGCTCACCCTCATTTTATGAGGAGGCTGCAGATAAGTGCCATTAATGATCAGCATATCTCAGAGCTTGTGCAGCTTGTCCCTGGAACACCAGGAAGTATTACAGGGTGAAGAACATCATGAAGGCATGATGTTCCAGACTGACAGGAGGGTATGGGCTGTGCCAGTTTTGATCTCACAAAAAGGCTAAAGTTTTAATTCCTGCATATTTGTTTGAGTGTGTCAAGAGTTAACACAGTGTGATCAAATATCTGCTTTGTTACTGAATGTTTATTCGAAAACTCTTATGAAGACATGTTCAGTCTAAGGACTATTATCATGTATAGGTCACATAACTTATGAGACCTTAGCTCAGTTTTTTTGGTCTGACTGCCTTGCTTATCACTATCTTTTTGTGAGAAATTTCACTTGTCCTTTGATGCCTGCAAGTGTCTGAGCTGAAAGTGGAGGTGATTTATCTCTTAGCTTTTCTCTGGGTGCTTCCTCCAAACTTGCCTATCATGCAAGAGTATGTGTGCAGAAAGTGCTGCTATGTACAAAGCAGAAATCACTGAGAATAAGTTAAAATGCAGCATAGTAAAAAAGACTGGCAAATTCTGGATTAAAAGGCGTATCCTCTTTTTCTTTACCAGAAGAGAGAGCATGGTGTTGAAAAAACTATAAAACTGCCTAACAGTCATCCTACGTGTTGTGTGGTTTGCAGCTGTTTGGCTACACATGACAGTCTGCTGGCTTCAGATGAAAGCGTTTTGTTGTGTTACAAAAAAAAAATTAAAATATTAGGAACACTATATATACAAAAGYCTTTTGTTGGATATACCTCAACTAATTTGGTAACAACTTATGTTAAATGGGAAGTTGTGCTTATGTCCTGTTAGAGTTTAAAACAATATGTGTCTGACAATAACAGAACATCCTGAGACCTTTCTTATTCTTAGTCTGTGTTAGGAGTTCAGGGAAATTTTTCTCCCCTCCCAGGACATCAGCTTTTCACCCTTGAGGACAGGTTACTGATCCAGTATCAAAATTAAGGAGAGATCAGTATTAGCTCATGCTGCACCTCAGGCAAGCCATAGTGCACATTTTGGCAATACAAGATGATTTACATATTTTCCTTGAATAGTATGCAAAAATTTTGAATAGCAAGAATCACTTAAGAAAAAAAAATTCCCACTCATATGTATCTTCAACTGTAGGAATATGATCTACATGAATATTCAGTAAGATGGAGAATTTTGCAAGAGGATAAAAGTTAAAAAATGAAGAAGCAAGAGACTACACATTCACTTGTACCAGAAACAGGAAGAATGAAATGCCAGTACAGGTTTAGACTGCATACCAGGAGTATTGGGCAACAGGATAGGAAATTCCCCTTACGATAAAAACTTTGGAAGTTTGCTATTCATGAGCAGAAGTGCATCTGGTTTTTAGAATGCTGGCCTGAGCACTCTGCTGGATGCAGCTTGTGCAATGTAGGGTGATTGGCAGCTGACTACAGTTTTCTCATCATTGACAGAGGAGCTGTGCTGTAAGGCTTATTACACAACCGTGCTTGGAACTAGATAATGCTGATGGTATGGCCTTTTGTTACTTTGAAGATTTTAGCCATGTCACTTGCTCCCTTTGAACCATAAATGTCTATATTTAAATATATATGGTTGCAGAAGTAGCCAAGCTGGCTTTGAGAATATTCTGTTTCTGTAAGCAGATAGAGTTCTGGTGGAAGAAGGCTTAAATCATTTTATTCACTCTAGGCCTCTGGCTACCAAAAAGAAACTTGAAAGCTCAGGAAGAGAAAAGAATAACAGAAAAGAAAAACAAAATCATTACAAGGGGAAGAAATTTATTCACAAAAAAAGTTACATGATGTTGGCTAAGGGAAAATAGTAGACATTTCTATAGTCTTTGAGTTTTTGACTGATTGTGGGAGTGCACAGTGCAAAAGAGGAGTATTGTACCAGGAATGTATTTGAATTCTAAGAATAGAAATCCCAAAGCGACTCTTCTATACTAGAACTCTTAGTGTAGAAGATTACACAGTATAAAAGAGTAGTTACACTACTACTAGAAACAATAGTAGAGAAAAGGGAAGACAACGTGCTGATGGCAGAACTGTCTAATTAATTGCTAGAGTCTTTTCAGCCCAGGCTTTACTGCTAATGGGCATTAATTGTATTTTCCATCTATACTCAGACTAAAGTGAGGTTCTGTGCAGAATCTGCCTAAGAAAGTACTGTAGACAAAAGGCAAACACATATGCAACACAGGAAACTTCTATATTCCTATATAATCTTGTTATAGTAACTCTAAGCTGCCTGCATGTACTTGGTCTCTCTGTCCTAGGCTCAGCAAAATGATAGCCCTTTAAGCAGAAAGAGAAGTAGGTTCATCCTCTCCTGCAGATATGGATGGCATTCTTTCACCCTCCCTGTACACCCTTTGATGGCTTTAATGCCCATACTTTATTGGGGGAGTGAAAGCTGGACTCAGCTGAAAGCTGCCCCTGCAAGGGGCACAGTATTGTTGAGTGCCACATTGTACTTATGCAGTACAAAGGCCTCTGCAAGGCTCACACTGACCTGTTCCTTGCAGGTCAGAGGAGCACACCTGCCTTTTGGGAAGCGGGCTCCATCCATATGGCTGGCATGCCCACATGGAGTGCTACTGTTAAAAATGCTGAACCAAAGGCAGTGAACAATCATTTGAGCAGAAACTGCGTGAATGGCATGCATGCATGTGGCAATAAAAAAAATTAAAAAAAAAACCCAAAAAAACCAACCCAACCCAAACCAAACAAACAAAAAAACCCCAACCCCCCCCCCCAAAAACCCAACAACAACAAAAAACCAACAAAAACTTGTGCCTTGCAACTGTGAAATACTGCCAATCAGAACTGTCTATATACAGAACACTATGACTTTCAACTCTTCAAATTATGTCATCCATCCAAAGGAGTAGAGCAGACCTCCAGATGCTGGCCTGAATTGTTTACAATACTTAAATATAATTTTATTTCCCCTCTTCTTTCATGTTTATTAAAAAAAATACAGTCAGTGAGGATAGGAAATGTAAATATCAAGTAAGTTAATTCTGCAATGAAAACTAACAAGTGGCTATAGTATGGCATTCACTTTTTCTTGACAAGGGCTTTGGACATGTCCATCTAGACAACGTCAGAACTCCAGCAGTGCATCAATTCTTCCAAGCAGCATCTCTGATCTGGGTGATGATTGTGCCTCCTACAAATGCTAAAATTTCATAGCATGTCCTTATCAAAATACTGCATCAAAAATTTTTTAAATCCTTTATGTTTTTACTGACAAAGAGCCTTAAGGAAATATTTTTCAGCCTGTAGTAAGGGTTCTATTCTAGTTTTTACTGAATCATTCATGCACATTCTCTGGGGATGGGTGATTTTGCTTGAAAGCATCCATGAACAAAACACCAAACACAGAAGTGCCTGTAGAATTCTCTTTATAATACTAAAAAAAAATTACTAAAAGAGACTTTTTCACTTGTGCATTCCAAAATTATAAGACAACTTCATAGGACAACTTGATGGGACAACTGCCTACTGTAAAATGGCAATAACCATTTAAAAATGCATAATCAGTATTCTGTTGCAAGCTGTGACAATTTAAACAAAGCGGTCTAAAAAGAGTATTAAGCCATGCTTGGGCTTTGACTTAGAACTTGAGTCTATTCTATCATGTGGTCAGAACAAACATTTGAACTGTATGAAGTTACTCTGAGAGTCACAGAAATAGAGATTGTCACTCAGAATTAAACAGACCTTGTCTCTGATTTTTAAGTTTAGAAGAAATACAGTCTTTCTGGTAGAGACAAGGAGACAAGCACACAACAGGCTAAGTAACACAGATATGCAGTAGTAAGCAGAGGAGAGACCTGAACAGCTTCTCCTGTTTCCTCTGTGTGTGTCTTGGGCTATTTAGCTCTCTGAGTGGCAGGGATATGCCTGTCCCAATCTTTTCTGTCAAGTCTTGGACACATAATTCACTGCAAAGGCAAAAAAGCCCAAATATTCCATGGCCTGATGCAGGGGGCACCGGTTAGAAGTCTGGAGTCCTATTAAATGTTCGCCTGTGCTAAAAGTAAATGACAACAGAGATTCGTTTTATAGAAATTAATAATCTGAAAAGTAAAGACTCTCACCTGGAAAAGAGAGAGATCTATATGCTATTTGTATATATTTGAAATTCTCCTTCCAGACCTGCCCAAGTACCTGTTGGCTGTTGTGGGGAGTCTGTGTGTCTTCAGATTACTCCTTTTTGCTTTTGATTGGAGAGTCAACCCTTAACAAGGGAAATGTTCTACCCAAAACTGACCAGTTAACTGAAAAAGTAATTGTTTTGAAAGTTTTTGTTTTTATCTTTTCAGTTATGTTGGTAATAATTTCACAGCTGTCTTCTGAACCTAAAGTAAAAAGGCTGAACTCAGGGGCAGAGAATTGCAAGACTAAGCAAATATTTCACATAGCATGCTCATGTGCACTAACATACTTTCAGGGAAAAACATGAACCAGTAATAACATTTTACTAATGGAAATTATCAAAAATAATAATGAATGCCAAAAAATGTGAGATGTGTAGAGATTAGATGAAAAGTAGTACCAGTGTAGAAGAAGTCATGAAATTATCATTTGTTACCCAGTGGTTACTGCTTGTTTTCTTACCTCAAAAATTTGTGTACTGATCTTAAAGGTTTATGAACATAATTTTTGTATAGTGTTCTCATGTATAGATAGATCTGAAATAAAAATTTTGTACATCAAGTGACTCTAACTTTGCAAAAAATACATTAGATGATGTTGTAAACTTCATAGAATAGGATGGAACTAGTAGTGGGGTTTTTGTAGTTGTTTCTCTGACACTTGGATTTTAAAAAAATCACATATTTTTGGAGGGGAATCTAGCAAATCAATTTCACTGCTGCAAAACTAAAGCACGCCTATGACTGTGATGGGAGGTAATTCTATAGTGGATCAAGACATGTTCCAGAGTTTGCAAAAAGTCTGTCTTATCACAGCTACAAGTATTTAAATCACATTTAAAATCACCATAATCTCCTGATTACCATGTTATAAACCACCTTAAGGAGTCCTGCAGTAATTTTAACTTCATGTTCTTGCTCTGAAGGGGGAAGCCATGGACAAAAACCTGTATCTATAATGTCTACTTGACTTCTGTCTTTAGGATAAATCTATATGTTCTGAGGGGCTCACCCAAAACCTAAATTGTTTATTACCTCAAAACAGGTAACAACAGTAATAACAAGATCTGAAATTAGAAAACCTGAAGTTATTTAAACCCATACATATAGAAATGCAATAAATATTCTGACAGCTCTGCCGTCACAGGTCTGTAATAACAAGAAACTTCAGAGAAGATACTACTGAACAATTTATTTTCTAGGTTTGTTCACCTCCATGATGTTGAGCAATGCCATTTTCCTATCCTGTGAAAGGGTATGCCAACCTCTAAGTGAAAAATGCTACTCTGGTCACATTAAGCCATTGGGGAAGGCTTAGGGTGAAGTACAGCAGTCTAAACCACCATTAGAGCACCCTTTTGCTCCAAACACCCCCACCAAACACCAGAAAGAGATACTTTCTCCTTCCCTCCTGCTGTTCCAGTGGCAGGGTGGGCTTCCATATGAGTGCAAAAGGTATCAGTGTTTTACCCTAAGATGGAGGCAGTGAGAGCCTCTGCTCCTCAGGCAGAGCAGAGCAGAGCAGAGCAGAGCAGAGCAGAGCAGAGCAGAGCAGAGTCTGTTTAGTAAATTTGCATTTTAAACTCCCAACCTCATGTTTCTTTTGCACAGTCTACTTACGAATCATCTCACTGTGCAAACCTTCATCCAGAGTAAATCCACATGTCAACATGCTGAAGACGTGCTGAAGACATGTTAATAGTCTTGCATATTACTGTCTAGTAAGTCTTTTTGTGTGTCTTTCTCCTTCTTCAGAGATTCTGTGGGATATGTACCACTGCAGTGGTAGTACTGCTGTGCTCCCAAAGGCAATTAAGCAGACAATATTTTGTATTAAATCAATGAATACAACTGGAGAGGGTGAGCACAAAAAATCAAGCTGTGTTTTCTGAACAGGACTTGAGTGCCCTGGAGTTTGCCCATTATTCTTTTTTCTCATTAAAATATTTCTTTATATTTATGTAGCTTGATTTTTGCTGCAGCTTTCATTTGAAAGAATTAGTAGTTATTTTGCTGTTCTGCCTATTTAAATGTTATTTGCAGTCTTCATGTCTCTGAATATCTGTAAAAGAGCTACTCAGAATCTCAGCTTGAGTATCACACTAGTTGATGGCCTTCATTCATAGAAGCAAAGGACTTACTCCTCTTAGACTTCATCTGTAGTGTTTGACCATTTTCTTTCACAGAGACAATGTAAATTCTGGAAAAGATATCTTTTATGTTCTGTGTTCATGGCAGAGGTAAGGAAGATGATGTCTACCAATGCAAACATTTACATGAGAATCATTCAGACCTGGGGCAACTAATCAAATGTAATTTTCAATTAAATAGGTATTGATAATTTGACTTTTCTGTTGTCACGCTTTGCTTTCCCCACTACTGATAAAACAGGAAAAAAAAATCTCTGAAAAGATTTTTAAGGGACAGGGGAAAGTATATTATAACAATCCCAAACCTTTTTTTAGGCAATTCTGATAAGCATGGATTACTACGAGTAATGTAAAATAAGCCTGGAAGCAATTTCGAGACGATAACTAATCCTAAGCATGTTTAGACCAAGCTGCTAACACTCAGTGTAGACTGCAGGTGGCACCCCTTGAACTCTTTTAAAGAGCACCAGGGAAAAAAATTCCCCTTTTAATTCGAGTTTTCTGATGGCTTGCCGTGATCGTATAGTGGTTAGTACTCTGCGTTGTGGCCGCAGAAACCTCGGTTCAAATCCGAGTCACGGCAGGGGATGATGTCTCTTTTTGAGAGCTGTTCGAGAGCTGTGATTACAGATTGCATACCAAAAGTAATCTACAAGTGATGTCCAGGGCTAAGATGAGAAAGCAATTAGAAGCTCCGTAACTTTTACAAGAATGTTTTTCTAAAAGAGTGTGTAGCATCAGTAAGTATTAATTCAGAAATCCTGTTGCCAAGTGGGATTTTTTTAAATTTAAATTTTTATGGATATGGTGGTAAATGCAGTCTCATAGTGGCCATGGAATTTTTACCCATTACAGCTGCGTAATGTCTGGACTGAGCCACAAAGCCTCTTTGGTTTTGATTTTCTCTAGCTTCTCATGCTAATAAAACAATCAGCCTGAATTGCTTGGAAATATGACAGTAGTAGATGTAGAAATCCTGGTTACCTAGGCCTGGACTGCTACCAGCAGAAGGCCTTTGCTGGTGACAGACAAAAGGAACGATCACTTGTCTGTTATTTCTCTTTGTTTTTATCGTAGGATCAGTGTGTAATTTCACTTTACAGTTTCACTCAGTAATATAAGCTTAGATTCTCAGCATGAAGACTTCTAAAATTACCAATTTGATTTAGTAAATTGGTTATGGTACCTAACAGCTGTTTGTGCAATAAACAAACAAACAAACAAATTATAATTTGTAATAAAGACATTAATACAGCATCATTATTATGAGTTAATAAAATAACTTGTAAGCTACTGAATAGTTTCTGGTAGTTGGGCCTTTAATTTGATATGGAGTCAATTCAAGAGCAAGCACTGCTTTTCTCTCACTGCTTCATCTGGCAGGACATCAGCCTCTTTACAATGGATAACATCTCCAAAAAGCCCAGACAGATTCAAGCTTCCTTCCACAGGTCAGCTGCTTCAGAGTGTGACTGACAGGTGCCTTTCTCTCTCTCCAAGGGAACAGGAAAATTCTTTACCACACTACTGAGTGAGGAAGTGAAACAAATCTTTTTTAGCACCAGTGTCAGGAAAAATCAAAGCCCTGCATGCCTGGAAATCTGGGAGGGCACATCACCTTTAGAGGCTCTGGGCTTAGGTGTCCCAATTTTGGCGTAGCAGGCTTATGACCCCTGGCATGTTATGACCTTCCTCAGGTTCATGACAGCTCTTTCTGTTGTATTTTTCAAAATATCGTTTAGTGTCCCTCTGATTGGCCTTAGATTTCCAGTCTCAATATCATTCAGCCTTTTAGGAGTATGTCAGAGCAATTAGCTTGTGAATTCTTGGTCTAATTGATGAGACAGATGTGACTGATTTCTCAAAAGAAAGCAATTTAGAAATATGCACTAGCATGAAAGAGACCAGGATGATCTTTTGTGCCCTATCCTTGCTGTAGTCTTTCGGAAATGTCACGTGCTGTGTTAGATTTTATGAAATCCAGAAATAGCAAATTAACTCATCACAGGAGTATGTACTCTTTAAAGAATCCTAGTGAATTCAGTCCTAAAAAAAGGAATTAAAAAATTGCCACACCAAATATTTTGCTCTACTCATGCGTCATCCTGAGGCTGCTAAAGCACTCAAAGCTCACCCCTGCTTCACCACAACCTACCTGGAACTGAATTCTCTATATCCAGTGTTCCTCTGTAGCTAAATATTACCTTAATGTAATTACTGATGATTTTGAAGAATTTCATTAGGACAGTAGAGAAATTCCAAGTGCCCTTTTTAAAAAATGTATTGGGTGTTTTTGATGATTTACTGGAACAGTGGTTATTCATTTTGATTTATTTTATTTGGGGTACCAATATTTGTTTTGCTAGCTCAATGGTCACAGTATAAACTGAGATCAAGGATGCTGTAGGCAGATAATCAGACCTTTCTTACCACTTCCCTCTGCAGTTATTTATTCTCCTCACTTGAAAATGGAAATTAAAAGCCGGCTTCATTTTGGAATGTAAACATGCAAGTGCAGATGGCTCCCAGCATTCCACTTCCTGAGGAAATATTTATCAATTTTCCCTTCTCATTAGAGAAAAATAACAGAGAAACTTCAATGCAAAAGAGTTTCCAAGGATAACAGGACTACAGACTAGGAAACACAAAGAGGTAATCCTGGAACTGATTTTGAACCTTGAATTACAGAAAAATTTACTTGTATGTTGCTGGAATATGCAGATCTAGCAGACATGTCCACATAACATTTTTCCAGCTGGAAACCATGGTCCAAATAATGATAATAATAATATATTAAAAATATTGACAGGTTTACAGAAATCTATTTTTGAAGCTCTGATTTTTTTATTGTCTAAGAACAATTTAGGGGCTTTAAAGAAGGGTTTACTTCAGCAGCCTTCTCTACCTTTAGACAGCAAACTGAAAGCAAGCATGAAGTGAATAGTAGTTTAAAAACATGGCATGAGAAGACAGTACATGCCTTCCTTTGCAGTTTTCCCACGTCATTTCGTGCTTGCTATTGCTTTCATCCATGGCTCATTCCGCATGAAACATAACATCTTTAGGACATGGTGGTGTCTATCTCCATATCCTCAGCACAACTACTTTGCTTTTTGACACTGAAACTAAAAACTAGTATTATGTACTCATCACGTTCTTGGGGAAAGATTTGATCTCTTTCTTGTTATTGTATCTTTAATATTAGCTGTTGATTAGGGCCAAAACTGCTAGAGTTTTTAAATTATAGACAAGGACAGCTAATTTTTGAAAATGCAGCACTGAGCAGAAAGCCTTCAAAATTTTTGAAATATTAATAGAGGCTATTGTAGGTTTCTGTTATTCTTCATTTTTCAGGAGTGCAGCAAAGCTGGTTGTATCCTGTCTGACGTCCATATTGGGTGTCGAGCAGGATAGAAGGCAATGGCTGTTTTGAATCTGCAGTCATCAAATCAAATTAATTCTGTTTTTTTCATTCTCTACAGGAGTGCAGCTCATATTAAAACTTTTATAGGTCCCTTCTGAAATCCTTTCAAAAGGCTGTGGTCAAGTAGACTCTTTGAAAGGAAATATGTGGTAAAAAGAACTTCTGAAAGCTTAAATACCTGGTTGTGCTTTAGCAAAGAATGCCAGGAATTCAGTTCACAGGTGGGATGATTTTACCTCTGGAAATTCAGCTCTGAGTTTACAGGCTATTATTGCAGAAYGGGTAGTAATTGGGAAAAATTTGGCAGACAGAGAAATTCCTGAGCCTGATGTGTAAACAGAACTACATAAACAATGTCTGATGTTGCAGTTCTGTTCTCATAATCTGTATTTGGTGTTTCCTGAAAGAAAACAGGTCCTGGTCTCTAAACAGAACTGTTCTTATACATAATGCTTCAGCAGTCACAGCACTGGAGAGAGCTGCACCAGAACACACGTGAAGACTATTGTTCAATTTTTGAAGTTTATGATTTGTACCACTTTTGGTTAAGCTTGGACTCAGGTTTGAGTCCTACAATCTTTTGCACTACAGTTCAAACTACTGAGTAGGGACTGGTTTTACTTCTTCATCAACAGCTCAGCACAAACCCAAACCCATCAAATGTCTCCAAAACTATCTAACTAATGGTTTATGCTTCACTTTTTAAAAATTAATTTCTCTATGTGTTTTCGTCACAAAATTCCAAGTTCTCATTTTTCTTTATTCTAAAATCTTTATAGATGTGACCTTTTGATTTAAAATTTCACAAAAAACAATATCAGCTCTTTCATTCAGATTGAAACACATTTGATAAATAACTCTTTCACAAAGCTTCATGAAATTAATTCATGTGCTTAAGGTTTTACAACTTTTTCCTCCATGCTTTTATACAGAAATGCTGTGTGTGTTTCTCTGCATCAAATACAACTCAGATGACACTTTGTGATACTCCTTCCAAAAGAATTCCTTCTTTGCCACAAAAAAAGCCTCAATCCAAAGGAATCTCAAAACACGGTGCTTTAAAAGTCTTTGAGAAGAGGGGACAGATTTGATATTTTGTGATAATTACCAAAAAGATTCTTTTATAACACAGTCTGTAAAATCAACATGATCAGCATCTCTGTGCTGCTAAACCGGCCCCTATGTGCCTCTTGCACCTGAGAACGGTGCATGGAGCCAACAAGAGAATTCACTCAAATTTTCTGGTAATTTTTTTTGTGGCTTCCTGAATTCCAAATTTAGATCTAGTGCTTTCAAGCTACTCAAATAATGATTTTTTTCTTCTGTTGTTGTTCTCTAATATGAGCAGCAAACCTCTTATTTTACTGTCCATAATTGTATCTAAACTCTTTAGGAAAATCTGGCATACTAGGATGTACTTATTCTGGAATTTGCACTATTGCTATTATTCACCTTGCAGCAGAAGGTGAAAAGGTATGCTGATCTTTTTATTGGCACAGAGAGGAAATCTTCTTTACCATATGCTATGAAGACATCTGTATAAAACCCATATTGTATAAACTGGTATTTTACTGTTAGACTTGAGAAAGCAGTCTGAATAATTTCGCTAAAGCAACAGTAGGAAAACCAGCATATCACAGAAATTTCTTGCTGGAAACATGTTTTGAAGGCTGCATTGTTGGGGGTTTTTTGCATAAGAACTGAGCTTGACTGAAAAATAATTCCAAAAGAGCTCTAGAAATCCTAATATAAGAAACATGAAGTCTTCCATAAAGACAAAAATATGATTTCTAGAAAGGGATTTGTGGTTGATTCACGAGCTTTGTTTCACCATAAGGTTGTTTTTAATTCTGTTTGCTGATAGATGGGTTTAATATAATTAAATCCTCCCTGCAGGTATTCTGAGTTATGTGAGGCCTGCTTTAAAAGCAATCCCTTTTCATTTTAATAGTTTCAAGATAGCCTTGCTTCCTTACTTAGGTCTGGACAAACACCTGAAGGAAGCTTGCCAAGAACTGTGAATACTCTGTCTGGTTACCTGAATGACATTTGACCTCAGAAGGACATACATTATCTTCAGTAAGGAAAACTTTTGAGAATCTGGCCTCAGCTGTTAGAAACATAAATCCATTTGCCATAAATTAGTACTTGCTGCTTCCTCCTTTTTCAACCTGTTTTCTACCTGTAGTTAGGCTGTATGCTTCACTATGAAGAAATCATTTGGTCAAAATGAGCAGTTTTTACTTTAGTCATCAGGATGTATATCTATCTATGGATAAATTCCAATTGGTTACATAGTCTAAGTTTTTTAATATTTTTTTGAGCATATTCTATTAATAACAAATTAGAAGTGTGCTGCCACATGATTCAGTCATCATACAAAGTGCCAGCAGAAGGCACTTGGGAGTGTCTCTTCAAAATTTCTTCCCTTGTGCCTTTCAGCCAGCTTTCCTACCTCACCATTTCCACACTGGAAAGCCAGTGGTCCCTTGCACCCCTGCCTTAATAGACAGAAACACTCACCAGAATGGGCAGAAGGAATGAATGTTGTTTTAATAAACAGAGAATCTTATTCGACCTTGTGGCAGAATGCTCTCTATTGCATCATCCTCTCCTCCCACAAAAAAGCAGTGTCTTCCTTCTCTTTTATCAAATTTATACCTAGACATGATCTCTTCCATTTGCTGCTATTGATTACTCATCTCATAAGTGCATAATTCTTGGAGTAAAGATGCTATGAGGCCTCACAGTAAAGAAATAATCTGCATGTAATTTAATGCCTCCTTTGCTGCTCTTTCTGGAAAAACTCTTCTGGAATTGTGGTGAGTAATTCTTGTGGGCAGCTCATAGAAAAAAATTAATGTTTGCTGGGAGAACGCAAGGACGTTTGTTAAAAAATTGATAGTGTGAAATTAGAAAAATGTTGTCCCAGACAACATTAGTACAGCAACATCTGTGTGATCTCCTTGAAATCACGCAAAACAAGACAAAAAGCTTATGGTGGAAAGAGTGCCAACCACCTTGTCAGGTAGCAATGAACCATATGAAACTCTTTTTCGTGCTTTCTCTCACCCGTTTTTTCTGCGCATCAGGCACTGAAGTCTTTTGGGCAAAGTGAGGGTCACCTCGCCGGCGCTGTCTCCAGCACCGAGGCCCCAAACTCGACGACTAAAACAGCTGCCTTCCCGCTGTGCCGTGACTCGGATTTGAACCGAGGTTTCTGCGGCCACAACGCAGAGTACTAACCACTATACGATCACGGCAGGCTGCAGAGGGCACGTCCGAGGCAGCGTTTTCTGTCCTGCCTCTCAGAGCCGCGCAAGCATTGCCATCTAGTGAGGGCCGGCTAGAACATGCCACCTGCGGCCGTCCTCCCGGGGTGGCCGGGACGGCGGCGCCCCCGCGCATCCCTCGGCTGAAAACTACAGAATACCCGCTAAAGACAGCCACCAAGCTTATGATCGCAGAAAAATATTCCTGCTCCTTTTGGCAACAGACTTTTTTAGTTCTACATACAATGTTAATTTCTAAAATTCAGTTTCTCTTCTAGATCTGAATATAGCTGAGTAGGTACTGATATGCATGATTAAAAAAAATCTGCAAGTTGCCTGAATATTTATCCATAAATTTTGATATGATGGATATGATGGCTTTGTGTCTTGTCCGTGCAGCTAGTCAAACAACTATCTTTTCTGGGAAAACCTTCCCAGGTTTAGTGTAATAGAAAGCCCCCTCATCTCTTCCTCATTCCATCATCCTGTTGATGGAATCTTCCATTGCCTTCTGTTTGGCCACTATCAATCTTCAAAGTGCAGTAATTTTGGTCTGAATTTTCCTTCCATTTTCAGAAAGCAATGGGGGAAAATCTGGTGGAAGTACACTCAAAGTTACACATTTATTTTAAAAGGTGAAAAAGTTGAAAAAAAAGCATGAAAACACTTCTTCCCCTCCTGCTGTAAGCCTGATTTGAAACAGAGATGCCATAGCCATAGCACATAGTACCAGCCACTGGACTGTCACAGCAAGCTGGCACATTGTGACAGGTTTCGAACAGACATGACAGAAAAAATATCAGATCTAGTGAAACAACAAACATTGACAGCAGTGAGTCACTAAAGAAGGATTCTTTTTGGGAGAAACAGAATTTTGAGAGTTAAGGTTTCAAAACACAAGTGTTCTTAGTAGAGTTATTCCAATAATTGTCTTATCAAAGATCTCATACCTGCCATTTAGTCTCACTTTGTAATTCTGTGTCTGACAGTGATAATAAGCAAAGATTGATAATACCAAGTATCTTCACGATTTTGTTAATTAGCTAAAAAAGTAGAAGGAATTGGTGGATACACCAGATGGTTGTGCTGCCATCACAAGGGACCTCATTGGGATGCAGAAATGGGCTGACAGAGACTCCCAGAAATTCAACAAGTGAATGCCAAACCTGGCACTCAGGGATGAACAACCCCATGCACCTGCACATGCTGGGGGCTAACCAACAGGAGAGCAGCATGACAGCAAATGGCCTGGGAATCCTGACCAAGCTGACCAGGAGCCAGCAGTGTGCCCTTGTGGCAAAGAAGACCAAAAGCTACCCTGGCTGCATCAGGCAGAACGTCATAACAGGTCAAGAGAGGTGGCCCTCTCTCTGTCCTCAACACTGGTGAGACACATCTGGATGGCGTGTCCAGTGCTGGGCTCTTGGGTAAAAGAGAGACATGAACATACTGGGGTGAGTTCACTGAAGGACCACTAAGATGATGAAGGGATTGCAGCTTAAACAGTGGAGCTGGGGTTTTTTACATTCAAGAAGAGCAGGTGTGGGGGAGGAATTTATCAATGTGCAAAAATATCTGACGGGAGGGTAAAGATGTTGGAGCCAGGCTCCTATCTGTTGTATGCAGTGATAGGACAGAGGGTGATGGGCAGAAAATGAAACAAAGGAAATTCTTTCTAAATACAAGAAAAACTTATTTGCTGTGAGGGTAGTTGAACATCAACTGCCCAGAAAGGTTGTGGAGTTTCCCTCCTTGAGGTATTCAAACCTGGCTTGATATGGTCCTGGGCAACTAGCTGTGGCCAACCCTCCTCAAGCCACCATGGTGATAGAGATTTCCAGAGGGATCAGCCAGCTTCAGTGATTCTGATCCTTGGGAAAAGGAAAAAAAATAATAACAAGAGTAACTCAAATCTGTTAACTAAAAATAAAATGGCAGTGCTTGAAATTTTTTTTAACATTTCTGTAATGTATACATGCACTTAACAGCACATGCAGTTGAGCAGAGGGAGTCCATGAATGCCAAGAAATGGGATACTGAAAACTTGACAATCTTCCCTGTCAAAATCCACAAAGTCCGTGTGAGCCAGAGAAGTAAGCAATAGCTGGAGATTGAGCAGCTTAGTTGGTACAAAAACTTCTTCTACGTTTTCAGAATTGACAAAGGCTTTATAACATGCATCTTGCCCAGCACATGTGTGTGCTGTATTTTTCCTGAGACTTAGAGGTACCCAGTGACAGATATCAGTGTTTAAAGGTATAGCATGATTTCCTAATTTTCATTTCAGCTTCTCATTTTGCCAAAGTGAATGAATAATATATAATCATATATTACATTGTTTCAGGCAAATTCCACGTGATTACGAAAAAAAGAGTCGGCTAGGATCTAGCAGCCACAAATAAATAAAAGTATGTCAGTTTACCACTGTATTCAGACCACACTCTTTTTCTTTTTTCTCTTTTTTTTTTTAATATCTTTAATACCAATGTTTTATGCGCACATACAACATACACCACATACCTGGTCGTGTGTGCTGGAATAATAATAGGAATATTCACAATTGTGCTGCAAATTAATTCCATTTATCGGATTTTATTCTGTYCCAGTATTTGCAGTTCTGGATTTGATCCAAAGGTCTAAATTCTTTTATCAATGTGGCACAAGGCCACATTTTCTGCACCTAAACATGTATGCATAGCCTTAATTGCAATTCTTAGTAAGAATTTGTGTTAAATGAAAGACTTTTACATCTGTAATGCTTGTGCATGGTCTAATGTAGATAAAATTCCTATCCGCTTCATATTTAAGGCCTACTTGCAGCCCAGTATTCTCTCTCTATTGCTTCCATCCTCCATACTTCTCATTTGTTGAAAATAAACTATATTATTGTCAGACAGCCCAATGCAAATCTATTAATCATGTGGTACCGTGAGTCATCCAAGAAATGAGTGATTTTTATAACACTTTAAACTAAAGAGCATGCTTGCAACATTAGTAGGTATGAATCAAAGCTTCTGCCTTTGACTCATCTTGTGCGTTTGTAGCTGTTTAACATGACTAGTTGCTGCTGACATCAAGGAAAAACCTGTCACATTAAACTGTCTCAGCATGTCTGAATACAAAGAATGCAGCTCTGGGGATTCCTTGGTTTGATAGCATGTTAGTTTCTTTAGTTGATTGTAGTTGCTGAAATTTAGATAAGACCTTGCTCCATTTGGAGATTCAGAATCTTGGCCTAAGGGTGCTGAACACCAGCAGGTCTCCTTGAAATAATCCTGGCACACTGTGTTTCCAGTGTTTCCATTTAAAAATGATCCTGGGTGGTTGGGCCTGACTTGGTAGCAGAAGCAGAGGAAACTTAACTGTGCTCATAAGGGTTGTATTAGAGCAGGCAACAGCAGCATCATTGAAAAGAGGGTTCTAGAATAAGGCAAAACTCAGAGGCAAGTAGAGTTGAACTAAAGCCATGTAATCTTTTTTGTGTTCAGTGTATAGCTACTAGGGGATGGCAAGACTGCTCATGTGCATAAGCATTCTAACTCACAGTGGTAAAGCAGACCTCTAGCCCAAGGCACCTGCAGAGTAATCTGTAGTACAGTGTTCAATATTGCAGGAAATGTTACTGATACAGTTCAGATTCKGATGTTGCTGCTACTAAAATCTCCTCACCCTGTAATTCATCTTCACCTTACATTACTGCCTGTCTTTCCTTGTGTGTCATGACTTAAATTTTCACTGGATTGAACTTCTGTTCTGTTTACATTTTATCAATGTAAAATATCGCATGGATACATGCTATGAGTTATTGCACACTTAAATAGTAACATTACTTCCAGCAAAATGGCCCCAGAGCGAAAGGCTTCTTCCTGGGGTATGTTAAGGATGCAGAAGAACTAACTCAGGTGCTAAGGCCTGTGCACCTTCCTGAGAAAAATAAGTGAGCCTCCCTAAGGGGTGTGCATTCCAAATTAAATTCTTTGATAAACTAAATTTCATTGCAATCATCCTAATGACAAGGCATCACTCAATTAGTCTGAAAAGTTCTTGGTTAAACTAAAGGCTTGTAACACAGTGTTATCTGCAACTCTGCAAAATGTAGAAATTGAACCTCTTATTACACTTTTTAGTTGTTTGAGTTGTTATGTGTAGAAGATTATATGAGAATTTAATGCAGGATGCAGAATTCTTAGGCTGTATATGCAATGTCATATTAGACAGAAAAAATATTTAAGTTTGAAGTGTATTAGTGTCTTTTCCAATGAAGTTTTAAAAAAAATCTTTTATCATGACCTGAATTTGGTGATAAACATGTCACAGTTTAACATCACTTTTTAAATCAATTTCTTATCTTAAATTAATACTGGATTAATGTAAAAGACAGTGAATGCTTTTTTACTGAGATACGAATTTTATAGTGTCTAAACTATACACTGGATCATAAACTTATCTTTAAGTAAACCTGTCTGGCAAATTATACTATGTGATGCTGAGGAAATCCATAAAACATCCCATGACTCTGTTGAGCTGGAGTTCTGGTGCAGAAACGTGACTCACATAATGTGAAAGGAAACCAGAGAGAAATAAGGGTAGATACTGAAAGCTAAAACCAATCACATCCAGTTGTTTTGGTCTGTCTGGCACACACATGCCAAAAACTGTCTCAATTCATGACCTGTATTAGTTTTGTATTTTTTATTTTTGACAGTTGTTCTAGCCCTAATGCAATTCAGAGGCGATATATCCCTCCTCAATGAGCATGTCAGACTAGAACAGACTGTTATTAGAGACTTCTGGTTTGAAATCCTACATTTTGTACTCATAATTAATTTAGATACATAGATAGTTACAGTCAAGGCCACCATTTTAAACAAACATTAAAGACCCACTTGCAAAATTCTGACTTTTGTTAGAGTGTAGAGGAGCCACCCAAAGGTAGATTGCTTGGCTATTCAGACAGTACTGTACTGAATCTATTCAGAAGAAACTTTTCCATCAGAGTTCTCCTATGAGGAAAGGCTGAGAGAGTTGGGTTTGTTCAACCAGGAAAGAGAATGCTTCATAGTGACCTAATTTTGGCAATTCAGTAATACCTGAAGGGAGCCTACAAAAAAGATGGACAGAGACTACTTACAGGAGTATGTAGGTGTGGTGAGGCACTGGAACAGGTTGTCCAGTGAAATTAAGGATGCTCCATTCAAATGTTCACTTGCACTTGCACTTGCAGTAACCTGGTCTAGTGGAAGGCCCATGGCAGAGGGATTGATGATCTTTAAGGTCCTTTCCAACCCAGACTGCTCCATGATTCTATGATAACTACAGCAGCAGTGAGAGAAACTTTACAGAAGCCACACTTAACTTGATTTACAGCTTGTTCTTGGAAAGGATAACCATAAGGCAAAACCACAAAGGAAATGTTTACACACTTCTCTTATGCAGAGGACTGGCAAAAATTTCAGACCAGCTGTTACAAGTGGAATACTCATCAGATAATTTCAATCATATAACCAAATTGAATTTCATCATGGATGGAACCTGGGCATCTTTTAAAATAAGAAAAGGATTTCAAACCCAATTTTTTAATTAAGAGATTGCTTATAAAAGGGGAAAAAAGAAAATTAATTGGACTCTCAGAAGCTCAGCTTTCATAAAACATGGTGCATATGAAACCTAGAACATTTTTAATAAGGTTGAGATTTTCTTCTTGGAAATAAATAGGTTTATATAACATGTTCCAATATGAAGATTTCCATCAACACACTTATGTAATAAAGCATGAAATTACTTTTCTGTTGCAATTCCACAGCCAAACATGTAATTGCACCTGGTCTAGGGTCTAGGCAGCATTGCCCCCCTTAGCAAACATGAATGCTTTATTTTTTTATTGTGTACATCTCAAGTCCTGCGCTTCTTCAGTTCAAAACGCTCTGTTGGTTTCCTGAAATCTTCATCCTAATGGTTAGTTGCTTAATTCCTCTAATACATGAATAGTCATTAGCAGCATAGTATAATCCTTCCAGCAAAATATTGCCATTCCTAGCAAACAGTGGAACTGCATGGATCAGAAGCTATGCCAATCTCTGCCAGGGAGCCTTGTTTTGTGGTCCTGAAGGCAGAGATATGTAATGGCAGTCACATTTGCCTACTGTCACCGGTGCATAGCACGTGTGGCTGGAGGAACTTTACAACTTTTGCTGCTACAGCCAAGCATTTATCTTCAGCTATCAGACTGCACCCATTACTGTTTCAGGAAACAAAAAAAAATCTACCAGTTCCTAAAGGTGCTCAAATAGATTCCTTCTGTCTTTCAGCTGCTGCTGGTAGGTCATGATTTTCACTGTAAAATCATGTCACAACACAAGTAATAAGAGATTAATAAAAGACAAGATGGTCCATAAGCAGATTAGTTACATGAACTTTTGTGCAAATTGATAAAATGTTTGTATAATTTTGCTTGAAATGATGCTTTACCTTCTGTACAGATACTTTCAGGTTTCTTCTCTGAGCCTTTTTAGGGCTATATTGCCTGTTACAAATTTTTTTTCAAAGAAACAAACATCTTGGTATCACCAGAACATTTCTCAGAACATCTCACATTTAAATTCCTGTACATAATCTAGACAGGACTATTCTTGCTGTTATTTGTCTGTCAAAAACTCTTTTCCCACCTGCTTTCAATGTTTTCTTCAGACTTAAAAATTTTTAAACAACCTCACAAGCGTAGCAGATGGTATATTATAAATATATCATAAGTTCATTCTGTATAATGGTGACAACACCATCTAAAGCATCAGGCTAGTAAAATAGTCAATGAGATAACAGCAGCGTAGCAGGGTGCCCACAAGGACTCAAATTCATTTCTCTGTAGATATCATTCCATTGGCAACTGTCTGATGTTGACCACAAACATGCTAGCACTTTTCCTGCTTCTGTGAGACTTCTTGGATTGCAATAAAAAGATACAGTAATTTTTGTTTCCTTTTATTTAATGAACCAGTTCATCTTTCTGGGGATAGTTTTTGTTAGTACAGTTGGGACCCTTATATTGGGTGCAGTGTGGTGAAAGCTACCTAAATGACCAGCTCAACAACCTGCATTAAAAAATCTACATAAATGCATTTTCTATTCTTGGTAACAATACGGAAAACTTTAAAAATCATTAGGTTAGTTAGCATTAAAACAAAGGTGTTCAGATTATTATGGTCAAATTTTTAGTGTAAATTACTTCTTCAACACGCTATTTGGAGTAAGGAAAGTCTGTTCAGAGGATGACGGAATGAGAGTCATTTCTAATAGTGGCCTTTGAAACTCTGGAGGTAGCAGAACTTTGTAGTGTTTTCAGTCCTAAAGTTAGAAAGACATTACAGTCCATGATATGGTCTATTATCGTGTCTGCTGCATGCAAAGAAGCGAATAAACCAAAAAAGTTCTACCAAACCCCACACATACATTGTTAAAAAAATCCTCATTTGTTTTATTTAAGATTCCACGTGGAGCTAAAAGTGGTTAAGATCTCATATTCATGATGTTTTGTTATGCTCCAAAGCTGCAGAGAATAAAAGTTATGTGTTTTATATTTGTCTGGTAATTAAGATTTACATAGCAAGAGCTCATAAGGAACACATACACTAAGGTCAAGCTTCTGACTTCTTTCAGAAATCTAATTAATGATCCCTTGCTCTGCATTTGAATGGTCTGAGAGATGTTTGAATGTTTCTAGAGAATATCTATTTTTAGGAAAAAAATTGTCAGTTTATATCTGTGAAATAACAAAATGTTAAGATATTACCAGGTTAAAAATCAGTCTAGGAATTGGATAATACTGGATAATAAACTGAACCTCAGAACTGAATTAAAAACTATTAAAATCTGTTCAGTGTTATTAAATTAATCCTGAAAACAGAGAATTTTTATTTCATAGTGATTTGAAATTGTGTCTATATTTTAAATATTTGGAAAATTCAAATTTTTATTGATATGATTTGATTTGTTTCACTGCAAATCTGATTTTAATACATAGTTTTTTTGGAAAAAAAATAGTTATATGTGGTGCCAAAAGGAAAGCAACACCAGGTTTTCTTTGTAAGCAGTAGTGCTGTTTGCCACATTGTTCTCGCCACGTTCCTGTCTTTCCCGTCTTGATGTACATCAGAATCATCTTAAACATGTGATGAGGAAAGAGATTTTATAAAGTTTGGGGCTGTAAACTGATTGCAGTTTCACATCCTGTTCTTCTAGTAATTGAACCTGCTGCCACCTCTCCTCTATTATCACCACTACATCCACCAGTATTATAACAGGTCACAACCACTGGCTTAACCAACCTTGTGTTCATCCTCTAAGCAGGCCCTCAGGTGGATGTATACTCCCTAAATATCTTTCATGGTAGGAAAGACTAGTTAAGAGTGAGATATAACACTTCTGATTTTGGAGAATGCTGACAGGGAACAATGATACTAACCTAGCTCAGTTGTGCTAGAGTGGTTGATACCTCACCTGTCAGCAGTATGAAAAGGACGAGGAAGGTTAGCCAGAGGCTTGCATCAGCTGACCACAGTAGGCATATAATTCAATCTACACATTGTTTTTCACCTTATGTTTTAGAAGTGGTACTTCCCAATTCAGTGCCCCATCAAGATCAGGTGCTGCTCATTCACTCCTCCATTACCCTTCCCCTTGTCACTCGATGGAATTGAGATTTGGAAGTACAAAAGATGAAGCTCACAGGTTGGGATAAGAACAATTTACTTTAAACAGCAATGAGATAAGTAAACAAATAGTAATAGCAAGAATATTAACACTGGAAGTATGGAAAAAGAGGGTGATCCAAATGTAAAAAGACCACAGACCTAGAGACAATGAACAATAGCAGAAAATGCCACTGTTTTTTCACCTTTCTTCTCAGAAGACAGTGAGTATCTTGCCCCCTCCCCTGGCAAGGGTATAAGATGGTATGGAATAAACCTCCAGATCCTGGCCAAAACGAGAACACACCTGTAAACTGACTCTCAAAGGCACTGTGAGAATGTAATTTCTCAATGTTAGCAAATCTCTGTTTCTCAGAAGAGATAGTACATTGCCTATGATATTGAGATATTAATAATATAAATGATATGTCAGTGTCATTTCAAAATCAGATATATTCCTAAACATAATCAAAGAACTCTGTTTAGGACGATTAGTAGGAATTACCGCTATAGTATCCTGATATTTATGCAATCAAGCAATTACCAAAAAATAATTATATGAGTTATCTTAAATGGATATAACCCAAAATGGTTCATGTAAGCCAGAGACAATTAATCACTTCTTCTGTAATAACCAATACTGAGAAATGTTTATCAAACATGACCTTATCTTCCCTCATTTTGCAGTGCACTATCAATGTCCTCACCACAGAGTGCACTGATTCATTACTATGGTATTTTGTGGGAAAGCAAACCAAAATAGAGCCCAGATATTTGATTTCTCTTCTCTGTTCTCATCCAGTCCTCAGCAAGACATCTAACTAAAAATCCTTATTTTTCATTTGTGTGAACTCCAGACAACATTATTTTTAATATCTGTAAAATCAAGCCAACAAAGTACATTATCATGGCTGATAGAAAGATGCTTTTCAAATCTTAGATGAAACAAATTAAAGAAGGTAAACCACAACAGGTCTGTAAGTTTAACAGCAGCACATATAATGATCTCCTAACTCAAACTCAAACACCTAATAACAGTCTGAACAATGATAACAGGTTGTAAGTATTTAAAGCCTTCCTATGTATTAACCAATACAATTTCAGTTTTACTTAGATGCTGCTGCCTATACAAATAATAATTTTAAGCAGGAAGAGGTTACTGCCACGCATCTCATGACACACATTTTTACAATGACTGAAATGACAGAATTGATCCTGATTTTACACTTCACTTTGACTAAAAGTGTAACACAATGAAAATATTGTTACAGTCAAACACGGATCATGCGGTTTGTTGGTTGGGTTTTTGTTTTGTTTTGGTTTGGTTTGGGGTTTTTCCATTGTGTTACTAGATTACACAATCATGTGTGAAAACCATTTCAAATGATTTGTCTGTTAAGACTTAATAACTTGTTTGACATAATTTTGACTTTTTTTCATGTGGTTAGGCGATGTTTTCTTTCTCCAAAATTCAAACAACTTGCCATTTCAATTGAGACCTTTTTTTCTGGGTTAAACAAGCTCCCTCTGCTGGATCTGCAGAAAAGAATATAAATCCACCCAGGTCCGTGGATGGGGGCTGGACAGTGATTGAGGCTTTGCCATTCATTTCAGGAAAGTGAATTTTCTTATTATTCTAGCTTATTAAAAGCACCATTTAAAGGAAAATATGTGAAAGTATTATCTACGGGGAATATTGGAGCACTGATGAAGACTATAAGGGATAAAGAACCCTTTCTCAAGGCCTGTGTTTTTCACTAGTCATTAGAAAGTCACTCCTTACTGTAAAAAGAAACAAAAGATTTTTAAAAGCAAAGGAAAATTGATTATGCCTCTTTCAGCCCTGAAGAGTTTAATTTGCTGCTTGGTATATCTCACATGTTTTAACATGACAGCAGAAAAACCATGCAACTACATTTTGGGGTGCTCTTTTCTTAATGAAAGGTGATAAAATTAATGGATTTATACTAAAATAGAGTAGTGTTAGATATGATATTAGGAAGAAATTCTTTACTGTGAGTGTGGTGAGACAAAGGAACAGTTTGTCTAGAGTAGTTCTGGAGACCCCTACCCTGGAGCTGTTCAAGGCCAAGTTTGATGGTGCTTGGAGTGCCTTGATTGGCACTCAGGTGTTCCTGACCATGGCAGGGGGATTGGAACTAGATGATCTTTAAGGTTCCTTCAAACCCAGACTATTCCATGATTCTATGATCATATCAGCATCATTTTATTGCATAATATTTATTAATTATAGCAATACAATTATATATAATTAGATGTCGTAATTATGTTGTTATAATTATTATATAATCCTCAGTCTACAATAGTTGCTTATGGAAAAAAAAAACAACAAAAAAATTACATGAAAATCAGAACAATTACATTCAATGACACTGCAATTCATACAATCTGCAAAAAAGCCCTTATTTTTCAAAGTTTGGTACAAAACAACAAAACAATCATCACAAAATGTGCCCATTTTAAATAATATTTTCCCTTTGGATCATTGCTGTCCCTGGACTCAGCATATGCTAACTGATGTGAATGAACTGAGAAGTGTGACATATTTCTGCTCCAAATTGCAAAGTTTCATAGACAATTGTAACATTCTGTCCTTACCAGGAACTGTGACCAGTCCAGCCTAGAATGCTCTCTTGGGAAGATTAGCTTTTCTCCAAAACAGATAGACAGCATGTTCCATATTAAATTTTATTATTTTGCACATCTAGTGTTACATCCTCTGGAAACTGGTTTTCATAAATCCTACTGCATTTAGCCCTACTTCCATGATTTTTGTAGCAATCTAATAGGTGATAGTTACATAACTATCCCATAACTTTTTGGGATTTATTCATGTGATTCAAATTTTGACCCATAATATGATATATTGAAGAAAGAACAAAACTGAAAGTGAAGAAGGGACAAAACTGTCTTTTCAGATAACCGCAGGAAACCTTTGGTTACCCGGCTGGAGGAGGATAGTGTCCTTAAGCACAGCAACATGTTGCCATTTACATGTTACCTTCCACTTCTTTCTGTCTAACTGCAACACTCCTAACTTCTGGAAAAGTAGAAAAGTGTTTTTCTTAAACAAAATGGGATTAGTAGATTATGCCACTGTTTCCTATGGGAAAAAGCTTCTCAGAATTACAGAACAGTTGAGCTTGGAAGGGATCTCTGAAGGTCACCTGGTCCAATCTCCTGATCAAGCAGAGACACCTGGAACCGGTTGTCCAGGACAGTGTCCAGTTAGGTTTTGACTATCTCCACAGATGGAGACTACATCACCATTCAGGGCAACCTGCTCCAGTGCTTGGTCATCCTCACAGTGGAAAGGTGTTTTCAGAGGTTCAAATGGAACCACACGTGTTTCCATTTGTGCCCATTGCTTCTTGTGTTGTCACAGGGTGCCACAGGAAGGAGTTGACTGAAACTTCTTCACATCCTTCTCTAAAGGTATTCACATACATTGATAAGATTCCTACTGAGTCTTCTCTTGCACAGAGAAGACTGTTTTGGCTATGGCTTCATTTTTCATGCCATATAGTTTGTCTGTAGTATCTATATCTCACCAATTCTTCTGTAAATATACTACAGGAGATTGCTTGAAAGGCCTCACTGAGCTGAGGAAAACTCTATCCACTTCTCACCTTTTGTCTACAGGGGATATTACAGAAGGCAATCCAACTGGTCTGGTGTGATTTGTCCTTGCTAAGGATATTGTCCATACCCCCACTCACTTTATTCTCCTTCAGTCACCTGGACATAGCTTCCTAGAGGACTTGCTTCATAATCTTACCATGGACCTAGGGTGAAGCAGACCCGCCTGATATCCTTAGACACACGTCCTCAACCCTTTTGAACATGGTTATACATTATTCACCTTTCTCAAGTCATCAGAAACCTCTGTCTGAAACATCATGATAATGTGAAGATTGTGCACAGTGTGTCACAGGGGCATCAGCCACAACATCCTGAGGGGCATTCCCACTGGTCCCATGGGGTTCTTTGTGTTCAGCCTGTTTAAGTAGTCCTGACTTCCACCCTCCCTTATCCTGGGCAACATTTTATTTCTCAAGACCTTGATAATGGGCTTAGGGACCTAAGAGACCTGAAGACAAACAGTAAAAAATCAAGGCAAAAATGTCACTGGGAGTCTTAGACTTTTCTATAGAATCCCTTATTGCTGCTCCTCATGTCTCTTGATCATAGATATATCAACTCCTGCTGAGTATGGGTTTTCCTAACCCTATTCCTTTTGTTTCTCAAAAAGTTCTTGGAGCTTTGGCCTGTTTTGCATAACCTTTTAACAAAGAGACCTGTATGCTATTTCTGAAACTGCTTTTGGCTAACACACAACAGTGAAAAAAGCTATCCAGCACAGAGTTCCAGAGGCCAGGGCTACTGCTCTATATTTCTCAATCCATTCTAGACTGCACCTCACACAACTGCACTTGTCTGCTGAATCAGAACTTACATCACAAAAGTTCATTTTGTGAATAAGCATACTTTGAAACAATAAACATTATTTATATTCCCTCCATTTTATTTCTGTGTTATACAGCTGATTAAGAGTCATGCTCCATCAGCAGCACCACCAAGCCTCCTCAGCCTTACTGAAACATCACTTAAAATTCACAGCTTCAGGTGCAGGCGGCACTGAATGGCACCAGCCATGGGTTTTGCTCTTTCTGTATTTACATTCCTTCTGTTCTAGATAGTATGGACAGCCTCTAACATTTTCACAGCTCGTACCTGTGACATGTAGCTGAGGTTGTTTCTTTGAGAATGTAATAAAAGAACACATGGGCAGAGGTTTTTTTTGAAGTTATGGGAAGTTCTGTTTGAAACATGTTAGGCTTTGTTAGGGGAATAGATTTTACTATTCCACCAATATATGATGTAGAAAATTCAGTGGGTTCTTTTTAATGAGCAAATATGGGATATGAGAAAATAAGTTTAGTATGCCAGTTAAGGTCCACTCAGCAGGAATTCAGAGATCCCATAACTGTTTGAAATCCACCTTGGCTCCAGCATCATATATGGGAAAAAAGCACATTGTCTTCACTTTTGGTGCTTCAGAGATAATTTCCTCTTTGAGACTTTTAACCAAGTTTTAACTGGTTTTACTGTGTATAAAGTAAAAAACTGACAGTGGTTTTGCTATTGTCAGCTCAGAATAGATGCAGTCTGTAACAGATCGGTCTTTATGTCCTTAGGTAAGATACTCCTGCCTGACCTTAATGTATCCCTTATGCATTTTCAGGAAAGGGTGCATGCATGTATGTGTGTTTGCTTTTAACTTTTAATAGGAGAAGTAAAATATTTAGCAATCTGCTATGCAAGGCACTATCACTTTTCTGGGTGCTCGGTCAAAAAAAAAAAAAAAGCATAGATGAGGAACATTTACAACAAGCTTTTCATTTTAGCTTATTTTCTCTCAATATACTGAATACCATAAATGCTAGTTCTGGAAATTATTACAACATTTTTAGAGCTGAAAAGTAATCATAATGACATCTTGCAAACAATGAACTCTATTCTCCTTCTGACATACAGAAGGATTTACMAACACATTATTGCCTGTGCATTCAAAGGAGAGTCCCTTGTGCATCAGCAAAATAGGACACAAATAACCACAAAGTTCTTCCACAATTACAGTGCTAGTTTCACCCATTTAAGTTTTATTTAGTATTATCATTATTATTGTACTAACAGTAGATGGCAACATTTTGTTGAAACTTTGAAAACCTCTGTGAGCTTTAGAGTCATTTCAGTTCTGGTTTTACTTGTCAGATTTAAGACATACAGAAAAGTAACATATAGTATACAATTAGAAACTATAAATTAACTAAAAATTTTAATTATATATATAAATTAATATTGTAATTATCTTATTACCTTCAAAACTCCAGCTCGCCCAGGAGACTTCTGACTGAAATCCGGCTGTGCTCTGACTGTTTGTTTGGTGACTTGGTAAAATGTCAGTATCCTAAGGGTTAAGGTTTCCTTACACAAAATCATAACCAGAGAAAAGCAGCAGGTTTATTCTTTAAGGAGTTATCAACAAAGATTTTCCTGAACTGCCAGCATCTCAGTATGTTTGGATCAAGGTTTCAGTATAGGTATTTAAAACTCTCCAATTTATACCATATCTTTTTCCTCTGACAGATGCTCAGTGAATATTCCCATTTAATGCCAAGTTAATGAGAATTCTGCAGCTGACTTGATGGAAATGGGAACATCCCCTGTAATGTTAAAGGATAGAACTCAGCTACTCAACTACGGAAATCACAATAAAACTGAAATCTCTTAACCCTTTAAAACTTGTCTTGTAATAGTTGTCTGCATGCCTTGGGTGCAGGCTCAGGCATACGTGAATTACAATCTCTCTACTCACTCGAGCTGGGCAAGTATAAACATCCTGGGCTATATTCTAGTCTTTGGATGCACACAGAAGGTACTGGTGTCAGGCCAAACGTTTAGGAAAAGATATGTGAGCTGCTTGGAGCTCCCTAGATAGACTAATCAAAGTAAGGTTATTTGTGTATTGAATTAGACTAGGCTGCACTGCCTGAACTAAAGACTTGCCTTGTAGGTCTGTTCAAACAAAATATTTTATTCCAGTTTTAGGTTTTTTAAACATTAAGTGTTGTTTGGTTGTTTAGTTGTTAATTGTATTAAAAATTAAATCACACACACAGATATATGTTACCTTTATGTAACATATATCTCTGTGTGTATGATTCCTTGTCTGGATCTGACTTGAAATCTTGAGCTACAGCCTCACCACAACAACAACAACAAAAGTGACCATATAGTCATGGAACATTCACCACATTTTTCTGTTTAAGTTACAGTGAAGGAAAAAAACAGATCAGCAGGTATCCTAATGGTGCATGTCTTTGTGAACCTCTCTGACCATGGCACAGTATTCTCCATCAATCACTGCAGAAGACTAAGGTGTTATTCCTGGCTTTCAGAAGCACAGCCTGGGCCTTGTGCTGTTTGTGCAGACAAGTACAGAAAGAATGTCATTTGAGAGGGAGGGTGGGAGCTGAGTGAAGAGAGGGGGCCCTTGTATGGGGAAGAGAGAAGAAAAGAGAAAGAAAGAAGGCTCAGACGCTGGAAAGCAAGATGACTTTTAAGCTGCCAAGGGTTTAACAAAAGCAATCCTGAGGTTATCCAAGAGGAAGTGAGTTTCTTATCATAAATAAACAGATGATTTCATGGGCATGCTCTGGATCTCACCACACTTCTATGTGTATCCTATTAAGTGGTGTTTGGTCTCTGACTTTTCTTGTGGAAGGATCTCTTCTGCAGAACTTCACTGAAGACTGCACATTCCACAGGGCATTTTTGTGGATATGGAAGAGTTCAGCAAATGTCCCATATGTTTACAGCTACAGTACTTCTTTTCTGATAATGGAATGAAAGATATAGATAGATAGATAGATAGATAGATAGATAGATAGATAGATAGATAGATAGATAGATAGATAGAGTATTAAGAAATTGAATACCCTGTAACTGTAAAATCTAGTAAATGTAGGGCAGCCTCTGTATTCTTCAGATACACAAAGTTATTTCTGAAGATGTGTTTTATGAGAAGAAACCAGAAGCATCTAGAAATATAGGTAAATATATCTATATATCTATATATATAGACTAGGATTAAACAACTGAGGCTGCATTCTTTGCAATGCAGAATTCCTTTGAGTATATCTTTCTGCAAGAAATCCAGTGCAGCTGCTTGAGGAACCTCTGGCTGTGGCGTGAGTAAGAATAGGAAGCTTCTAAAACTTTGGCTGGCTGCTAGTACTGGCTTTGAATGAAGTCCAGGAGAATACCCTCCCACAAAAGACAGAAAGATTTAAAAGCTGAAAAACAAAACTAACAGGAGATTCAGAATCACTCATCTTAAGAAACAATGTGCATTACACCTACAAGATGCGATGCCAAAGCACATTTCTGTTGGCAAAATTAAGAAGTCAGTAGGCAACTGAATGATCCCAGTAAAACTTAGTCAGGCAAGAAAGGCACATATTATCAGTATTCTCTCCTAAAACATCAATTCATTTAGTTAGCAACTGCCTACTAGCAGGATGTGACATTTTATGAAGTTGGAGGACACAGACATAGCCAAACCAAGAGGTTAAATGGAGAGGTTGGAGAATAGCTTTTTATACACTTCAGCTTGAAAATAGCATGGGTAAAAGAGGGCCTTTGATTTGATGCTACCTTTTCTGGAATGTACAGTGCAACTGGATCTAAATTTTGGGAGAGTGCCCAGTTTCAGATGTCTAAAGCCTCTGTTGAAAGCCGTGGAGACTACACACTGCCAAAGTTTTATGTATGCAACTGCAGATTGATTGCCTAATGGCAGTGGTGGGCTTTGATCATGAATGTCTGGAGAGAGAAGTCTCAGTAGGCGCCCTTTCCCCCATTTTCCCCTTTACCCTTCTAACTCTGGTCTTTTTCTTTTTTTCTCCCTACATTTACTGCAATCCTTTCACTGATATCTGAGATATAAAAGTTCCTCTCCCCACATTTTTTTTCTTTAACAACTTGCTAGTTGAGGATTGTGCAAGAGGAGTTTACTGGAGAAGGTGCAAGGGTATGCAATTACTCTAACAGTTGTCTATTTTGGGAATTATGGGTGAGAGAAACAGATGAAGATAATTTCCTCTCATGTTCTGTTTCTTATTAGTAAATTGTGAGGAATTCTTAGGTACAGAACATCCTAGTGGGATCATCATCTCTATGCAAAGGAAAATTATTTCCTTACAGTTTGGTCAATGTGTGAGTCAGAGTCACATAAAAGATGTAATAAGCTGCTTCTGCTTGCAATTAGAGGTTTTGTTCTGATGGCAAATTAAAATTTAAGTCCAGTAGAATTAGGTGTGAAATCTTGCAGATTCCCAGCTAACTGTATATTGTGATTCCATTTGGCAGCTAATAGGACTCAGAAAATTACTTTTATTGGCCTGTACTTTCCATTTTACATACACTTCTGGAATTGTGCAAAATGACACCAAACTGCCATGAATATATCTTTAGTCTGTATTGACTTCTCACTTCCTTCCCTTAATGAAAAGAAGGGAAACACATGAATTTTTATTCCTTTTCACTGGAAAAAAAAAAAAGAGAGAGAGAGTAGCAGTCTTAATACCTACATGCTTAACAGATGGAATGAAATTACAAAGAAATGCCTGAAAATATTGGTTCTGTTTTCTAGTTAAAAATCTTGCACAGTCAAAGAAGTCAAACCTTTTTCTTTTTTTATTTTTTTTTTTTATCATACTTTCCCTAAAATCAGTCTGTTCATTCTTCTTTATATCTGCATTTATGGGGAATCATCTCAGAAGGTTCCAATTCTGCCACAAAGACAGATGTTTGAACAATTCCCTCCTGCTCAGTATCAGCTGTTCAGCAGAGCTTGCCTTGGAAATAAAGCATCAGTTACCTCTAATTCTGGCTGCTTTTTCAGGAATGATACAAGGAATTTTTTAATAACAAAGCTACTTTCTTTGTTCTGAGAATTGAAGAAAACCTCTGGCAAACACAGATTCAGTGCATCAACAGTAGAACTTGCTTGGTCTCCTTGCTCTTAAACTTTACTTGCAGACTACCCAGTAGCATTTTTAGAGGCAAAGGTGGAGGTCATCACATGGAGTCCCCCATGAATTCTGCATCTCTCCATTTCAGGCATGATGGATTCATTTATTTGTTGAATAAAAGCAGAAACCAGGTCAGGTCACTTGAGAAAAAATGTAGGCAGCCTTATGATGTGGTCTGCTGTGGGTGCAGAGTGAGGTAGTGAATCTGATGTACTATTCAGACATAAATGGTCTTGAAGGTCTAGTGGAAGATGTTCCTCCTCACTGAAGAGGGAGGACTAGTGAACATTTAAAAGTCCCTTCCAACTCAAACTATTCTGTGATTCTATGGACGCTACACCACCACATTGTCTTACTCGTAAGTTAGYGTCCTTAGGTGTGGATGTGAAGAGGATATGAAAAAATGAAATGAAAAATACTTGAACCAGGTGAGGGTATAGTAGTGTTAGCATGCTTTTCAGAGTTGCCATGTGATTTGCTCTAAATAAGGTTCACAAGGAGTGGCATAAATGTAAAAAAAATATACATTTCTGTTTTCCTTTCCAGTGATCCCTGCCTTAACATTATAGGAGAGGTTCTTTTCCCTCAGAATCCAAAAGCCTTCAAAGAGGTGAATCACAAAACAAAAAAATGAAAACAAACCTTACTTTGCATACTAGAGTCTTGACCAGGACAGGGAGGAGAATAAAATTCCCTTGAAAACTCTCATTAAAAAAMCCCCAAACTAAAACCCTATAAAATACTAAGTATAGAAAATAATGGCAATCCAAAAATATGGTAACAAAACATGGCATTTTGGAGGGAACCCACTTCATATCTATGAATTAGGATGACCTCTGCATACTTCACCAAAGTTCTTATTTTACCACTCCTGAGCTCATAAAAGAGGGTATGTTTCATCCCAGGGGTAATGTTAAGATACTGTGAGCTAAACCCAGAAATATGTGCTGAACATCCCCCATTAACAGACGGGGTAGAGTCTTATGCATAGACTAAGTCTTGAGTAACCCCTTCACAACCTTCCTTCTCTCATGTCCGTCTCTGCTGCTACACTCTGGTCTGAGGAAACTTTTATGTGCAGAGACATGACAGCCTATGCAGCGACTGGACTTGCTGTGAGAGGTCTGCATTCAGACTTGATGTTGGCTCTTAACTACTCAGCAGTTATTGGTGGATGAGAACACCATTATCCATTTCTTTCCCTTTGTGGACCACAAAGGGAAGGAAATTAGCATTAAAAAGTATGGCATAGTGTGACCGTAAGTATCACTAGGACAACTACTATAACATAGGGTGGCCTCCAGCTCTGATAAATTACACCAAAATCTAATTTGGCTCCTCTAACAGCAGGCATCAGAAGAGTCATCCTCGCCCCACCTGTCATCTCTAAATAGGCCATATGTGCTTCAGTTCCCAAAGGTGCAGGACAAATTCCCAGATAGCTACTCTATCTGGAAACATTAGGGACAGACATATTCAAATAATAAGGAAAAAATACAATCTCCCTTTCTTCTCCCCATTGCCTTTAAAGCTGTGATAGGCCATCACCATGGCATTCCTCAACCTTCATGAAGAAAGCTAGGTACTTCATCCTTTCTTGTTAGGTCCCATTTCCCCTTATCCTTGAAGTTGCCTCTTTACTTTGGTCACATATATGTCAATCAAAGAATTTGTTTAGATTTCAGCATAAATTTCCACTAGTAAAATTCTGTAGTAAGGGGATAACTGCATTTCATTTCATAGCTACGGTAGGAGCTGATGTTGTCCATTTTGGTGGGTTGCACAGCTCTGCCCAGCTTATCTGCCTAAAGCAAAATAGAGAAGCAGAAGCAGGCACACTGCCCCTCGTGGAGGCAATGCTGTACTGGTGAAACACCTCTGTTTCCGGAAATGGGACAACACGGGCCACCTAGCTGACTTTGAAGATCTGATTGCATGCCTGAGTTAGTAACAGAGATGACCTATAAGGAGCCAACTGATGTTAGATTTGAGCTGATTAAGAAGTTGGGGAAAGGGTGGGGGGTGTAGGTCGCCAGCAAACAATGATATCTCTCCATGATGACATGGCATCCTGGAGCACATGGTGCAAAGCTTCGACTGCAGGAAACTGACAGCTCTGTGGAGAAGCTGTGCATAAAGATCTCTGCAGGCATCAAACTGTCTGGAAAACTTGCCAAAATGATTCCATAGAACGTTACTTTTCAGTTTAATGAAGAAGCAGCATGCAGTGATACCCAGTAAACAGTTTTAAGCACTCACCATGCCTCAGTTAATTAAAAACTAAGGTGAATTCTGGAGCCTTAATACAAACTTGTGTCCATAGTCATTGTGCGGTACTCAGAAGACCACATTAGAACAAGATTTTAATTATTTCAAGCAGAGCCTATAAAYTTAGTAATTTTTCCATTGCTTCCCTTCTGTAAAGTGAGGCTTATGGTCCGGTGTCCGGCGAGCCAGCGTTTGAGGGATGCCACTGAGAGAGCCCACAGCGCTGCCTTGGGGATCTGTTGTGGTCCGCGGGCACACGTGCGGACGGAGAGCCCCAGGCTGGTGCGAGCAGGGAGGTGGGCAGAGAGGCAGAGGCGCGACCCTCCCGGCCCCAGCCGGAGCCGCGGGCGGACGGCGCAAGGGGGCGCGCGGGGCCCGCGCAGCGCTGCGCGGTGGCGCATGTGGCGCGCCCGGGGCTTGCGGGGGCCGTCCGACCCCGTGTGGCAGCCCAGGGGTGTCGCCGGCGGCCGCGGGGCACCGAGGGCCGGTGGCTGTTTCCCCAAGGGGAATGGAAATCATTTCCCAAGTGAAATGAAAAAGTAGTGCCGGCCGAGGCCGCGCCGGCGGTCACGGCGCTGCGGGGGAAGGCAGCAGATGGGTTTTGGGGTGGGGGCGAGGAGGGGTGCAGCGCAGACCCCGGGGGCGGGCGGCATTCCCGCCCCAGCGGAGGGACTGCCTGCCGCTGGCCCCCGCCGGGAAAACTGCTGCCGCTGTCCCGCCGCCTTCGGCAGAGGGGTCTGATTCCGCCTGCGTGCAAGAATAAATGTGGCAAAGCCTCTAGATGGTCCGTGGATGAAAAGGAGGCCTGCGCTACTGCCCCGCTACAGCCAAGTGCCCGCCTTGCCCGGGGCCGGACGGACCCGCTGGCGGGTCGGCGGCGGCGACCACGGAAGTCCCGCCGGGCTGAGTCGGCGGGAAGTGGTCTGTAAGGTCTAGGAAGGATTCCCCCATGGTCCCGGAGGCGGAGGTTGTGCGTGCGCTAGAAGGTGGTGTCGGTGGCGCTCGGATGGCGAGGACGAGGGGATGCGCGGAGCCCGTGGCCCTGGCCAAACCCGGCCGCCTGCACCCGGGCCATCAGCAGCCAGTGCGACGCGGCGTTCAAATCAAGTTTCCCAAAGCTCCCGTGGTGAGCACGGGATGCACGTCCTCCCGCCACCCATCACCCCCAAACAGTGTTTGTGGTCTCCTTGCTTTGTGTTTAGCCTCTTTATGGGGGCTTTATGTTCCTGTGAGGCGGCCTCTGCGAGGAGCGCTGTGCTGCCGGCGCCTACACCGGCGCTGCCCTTGCTGGCTCAGGCTGCAGCGGCGGCTCAGGCTGCAGCTCGCAGTCTGTGCCGGGGCTGCAGCTACTGCTCGGGCGGTGCCGTCGCGGGACCCCCGCTGCCCCTGAGCTCTCCGTGCTCTCCGTGGCTCCCTGGTCGTGTGCCCGTCCTCTTGTTTTAAATACACCGGTCCCGCGGGATGTTCTAACAGCAAAGTAAATATAAATACAAATAAAAGACACTTAACTTGAAGAACAACGTCAGTGTTGCACTGTAAAAAAGAATTGATCACGGTTAGCCAAAAAAAATTATCAAAAAGCAGCTAAGATGAAATAAAAATAGAGACGAATTAGAGACTCTAATATTTGAATTGGCTCCACAGAATCACAGGAAGATGTTACTGCACAGCAATAATAGGTATCGAATTTATCTGTGTGCACAAGCAGGAAAAAATAACCTTTCTTTTACTTCTCCATGCAATTTCGGGAGCCTTAGTGCTGAAATTAGGGTAAGTGGGAAACAATGTGCATAATTACAAGAAAAAAAAACCCCACAACGGTTGAAAAGGACCGGCGGTTAGCAGCACAAAAAACATCACGAAGACAGTAGGCTTGTTAGGCACAGGGAATGTTTATCTGGATGGCTGCCTACCCAATTTCTTCATAACAAACACTATTTTTACAAAGCCGTTATTGGTCCTTGTCATAACAATAACCACTATATGAGCAGGATTTTGCCCCTTTCGCTCGTGAATAATGATGGTGTTCTGTCGCCGAGAATGGAATGATTTGAAGCCACAAAACTCGGAGTTTCATCTTTTCTAGATGCTCCCTGTAGGGGCATTTCACCCTCGTTTCGCAAAAAAAGACTACTTTGCACTTATTTTATTCACTTGACTTCGTTCAGCCACTGGCCTCTGGCCAAGGAGGGCATCCTACCCGGCGATACTCTGGCGGTACAGAAAATCCTGTGAAGAAGACGGCAGCGTTCAAGCACTTGATTCAATGCAGTGGTTTTGTTAATGCATGCGGCTGTCCAGATGCAACTGATATAAGAACTTGCTAAATCTGCATCCATGAAGTTCAAAACTCCTGTAGTAACTCCTACACCTCAGACTGTACTTTTGCGTTCATACAAATGCGTACAGCGTTATGACCTCAAGGATACTAGCTTTTAGAGTCTGGATCAATTCTCTCTTTAGGAAGCGCCACATGATAAAAGTGCACATCTCCTTTCCCCTTCCCTTTTTTTCTACTTTGTTATGTCTCTTAATAACACTATCTGGGTTTAGGCTGGACGGTTTGTAGCTAAATACGAAGACAGGTTTTTTAAATGGACACAGAAGTAATGTCATGTAGAACTGCTCGGCGGACGCAGGAGGGAAGGGGGCAGGGTTGAAGAACATTTAAACGCACTTGACAGTATTCTGTTACCGCAACAGTGGCTGCAGAACTGCAGCTGGGAAGGGAGGAGTAAGGAGGGGGAAGACGGGGGAACAGTGATATTTAAGTGATATTTGAATCGTACTCGCATTTTTAGTGCTGTTTATGAAGTGCATATGGAAGTCCCTGAAACTGTTCAGCAAGTGCTGATAAAATATACCTGTCGAGGAGACAAGAAGGCATAGGAATATTTTATTCACTTCTTACTTATTTTGATAGCTGGGCACGCCATTAGTAACATCATGAAGGTAGCACCTATAATAGATTTACCATTTTTAATGGGTTTTAATATTTCATTTTTTAATGTTTAATATTTGGGGTATTTCCCTGCAACACTATAAATGTTTCTTTAGTTAGGCAAATGCTGCTGTCTGCTTAGTTTAGAGTGACTTGCCAAGCTAAGGAAGCCATTTCCTATAACAGGTACTTTGAGAAGGATAACCAACAGTCTTATATATCAAAGAGTAGTCAAACCGCAGTGAGATTTAAAGCAGAGAAGGTTGGAACATTTTGTTCCACTGAACGAGCTAAAAATAACAGCCCCTCCCCGTGTTGCAAGGGGGTTGAAAGGGGGTTGATTTTCACATTTGGAAGGGCAAATAGAAATCAGATTATTAATGTAATCAAACAAAAAAAAAATCAAAAATCTGCCCGGAGACGTGAAAGGTGAAAGTTCGAAGTGCCAGGGCTTTCAAAA
>QVAJ01000206.1:676315-691394 GCA_003546035.1 Mixornis gularis
AAAAAAAGGTCCAGAACCGAGGCTCTGAAAGGGATTTTATAGGTTGTTGGGAAATTTAATAATTTTGTTCCTTCCTCATTGGCACATCAGAACATGGTGTTTGAGCTAGGTCATGGTAATGCCAAACTGCACAGCCAAGGATAATGCTGCTCCAGCCGTTCTGCTACTCGAAGCCAAAAGTGAAATTCTCATTTTCAGCCCGAAAGCAAGCTCTTTCCAGAGCCTCATGTTTTACTTACCTGCATCTCAGAAAGTGAGAAATTGCTTAGACATACATTTCGGATATTAGACGCTAAGTGTGGTGCAGGTCAATAAGGAAATGCTTGACAACATGATAATTACACCATCCACGTTTCTGAGATATTTGGCTAGAGATTTTCGGCATCCACCCTGTGGAAAAAGAGAGCTTCTTTACTTGCAGACCGTAGAGGTTAATAAAAGAAAAACACCACCATCAAAACCCCCAACACACACGTTTTTAATCTCCCATTCACTTTTTCTCCAAGCAGGGAAAGCTTTCCTCTTTTCCAAAAGAGAAAGCGTGCTTTCAGATAGCTATTACTTCCTTACTCTCGTGAGCGGCTTGGGGTTTGTTTTTGAATTTGAATGTTTAAAGCACTGTAGAGACATTGTACTAATAGAGCCGGTGGCAGCCCAGCAGAGCGTCGTTGATCCCCAGCAGCTCCGCACAGCGCCCGGCGCCGGGAAGAGTTGCGCTTCCCCGGGGCGCGCTGCCGCGCTGCCCCGCGGCTCCGGCCGCAGCCCTCGAGCATCCCGGGTCAGCACCGCCGTCCCGCCAGCCCCGGCATCCCCGCCAGCGGCCGGCCTCTGGGGCCACCGCCCGCCGCAACCAGACGGGTCGGAGCTCCGGGTCTCCAGTCGCCCTAGCACTGGACGGCAATCTCGCTCCCCTCGTACCCACTTTATTTTCATCTGGTCGTACGATACAAACTTTGTGTCGTGTGTGCCCCCTCACCCCCCACTCCGCTCCTCCGGACACGAACATAAGCTCTTCTTGATTCAGCTGCTCTAAGGTCCCCGCATCGAGATGGGGCTGCAGTCCCAGCCTGTCCCTTTCCCAGGGGCAAGAGGCTTTCCTTTCCTCACCCAGGGAGCCGGGGCTCGACTTTCACTGTTACCTCTCTCTCTCGCCCGCTAGGAGCGTGGGAGTCCCGCACCTCCGGCCGCCTGCCCCAGCCTCCCTTCGCGTCCGGCCGGCGGGACTTCCAGCTTTTCCCCCTTCTGCCCTCCCGTTTGTCTTCCCGCCTGCCTGCCTCCTTTTTTATTTTCCCCGCCAGTGACTAAAGCCCAAGCCAAAGGAGGCATAAGGAAAAATACAGTCGTGAGCTCCAGGTCTATAAATACAGCTCGAAGAGAGCGTCCAAAAGTTTGGAAGGAAAGGAAGAAAGCGTACGGAGACAAAAGCCAAGCATCGCTCCGCTGCTGCCGATGCTCTGCCTATGCTTGGGCTTCGCGGCGGTGGACAGAGTCCGTTCGCTGTTTGTTTGGGCGAGATTTTTTCGAGAGTGAGGCGGTGGCGGTAGAATGATCGGGGCATTCATTATTTCAGCTTTAAATACGTAAATTTTAGCCACAAATATCACTCGATCCACCAGCCAACTTTGCAGCTGGTATTGTGAGTGAAAACTTTCCTAATGCTGCCGAAGCTGATAGTGGAGGGTGATTTTTTTTTTTGGGGGGGGGGGTTCTGTTGTGTGTGGGGTTTTTTCCCCTGGTGTTTTTTTGTTTGTTTGTTTGTTTGTTTTTTTCCCCATCTAGTGAAGCCTACGAGTCTGAGCATTTCCTTGTTCCCTCCTTGTTTTGTGTATCCATCGGAGACAAAGAGAAAAAGAAACACTCGTGTCTTTAAAGGAGGGGTAGCGGCGACCCTACCTGCTCTGTGTCGTCAGAGACGATACTCTCTTAGAAAGAGTATCGTGTCTTAGAAACACGCGTAAGTGGTGCTGCAATCCGCAGTAAAAGTAATACTGGGATGTCAGAGAGGGAATGACCAACATATGTCCGCTGTATCCTGAGTATTTATTCACGTTAACTGCTCTCTTCTTTATCCTACGTAAGAAATTGGTACTGGACTGAAAATATTTCTCTTTCTCAGGAGGTAGCAATACCCGTTCAGAATAACAGCGGCAGAAATTGCCAAGGAAATGTGCATATACCGGGTGAAATAGGGAGAAACCGACCCGGTTTTGGAGTTCGTTTATTTGGGAGGTTGACGTTGTGAGGAGGAAGCAGGTCCGAAGCTAGGGAATGAAACTAGCAAGCGGAGAAAGTGACTTTCCTTGCGCAGACAGCCTTTGAAAGCTCAAGAAAGGACATGCCAAACTGCCCCTCAGTGAGAGTGTGAAGTGGAAGCAGCGAGAGGCCGCAAAACAGTGCTGAAAGATGCTGCCCGGAGCGGCCGCCCGCCGTCCCCTCAAGCTCCCCAGGACGGGCGGCCCCAGCCCCAGCATCCCCCGGAGGCGAGGGAGCGAGGGGAGGGCGCAGGGAGCCTGCCCCCCGGAAGAGCAAAGTCATCGGCARCTGTTGTGAAACAGAAATACGGGGTGCTGAGGAAATAAGGGCTGGGAGGCAGGAGACATTTCAAAGCAGCAAACAGACGCTACCGCGTTTAGCACTGCAGCTTTGCAGGAGTTCGTGCTTTCTTTGCACGACAAGCGCAAGGCAAAAAGAGATACTCCGAACACCGAAGAACTCTAAACTTCAGAGAAACTCTTTTTCCGAGCCGTCCTACGTCTTCGGCAGGGGCAGGAGGCAGCTTTATCAGGCACTGTTACAAAACGGAGCTCGTCACCCTGCCCCCATGGCACTGTCATCCAAGGGGAAGAGTTGGCTGGGCTTGCCAGGCGTTGAGGTTTTTGTTTAATTAGCAGTGGTGAGGGTTGTTCACAGGCATTGCTTTTGGTTCAGGGAAAGGATGATGAAATAGAAATTGGGTATCTGCTTTATCTCAAAAAATTCACCAGTGGTCAATATCTAATGAAACAGCAATACTGCACAGCTTTTGTGGCAGCAGGGTTGTGAAGCCATCCCAACACCTCCTCACTGGGCTAGCTCTCACCACATTTGGCATTTCACACGTGTAACACTTGGAGCGGAGGCTTCCCCACCATGCACATGTGTTGTCACCAGACCACCACAGCTTTACTGATGACAGATTTCTAGTAACTGTAGAGTTATTTCCAGGGGATGGATTGCACTGCCAGCCTTTGCAGCCCTGCAGTCTGCCCTGGGGTAAGCAGGGAGCTAGGGGTGGTGAGGGGGCTGAACACAGATGGGGGTAAAACACCCCACAGGTACAGGGACAGAGAGGCACAGCTCATCCTGCACCCTCAGTTGGCATCTCTGCTCACTGGGCTGAGACTGCCAGCCCTCCAGGAGCAGTGTGTAGCCAGAACTCAGTCTATTTAAAGCCTCTGCTCTTGTTGCAGACTCCAAGCAGAGTGTGCCAACCCCTTGGCTTGGCAACATTATGTTTGGCTGCAGCTCCCTCCCAAATTGTAGGACATACAATAAAATAAAACAAACATTAAAATAAAAAAAAGAAAGAAAGAAAGAAAAAAGAAAGAAAAAAGAAAGAAAAAAGAAAGAAAAAAGAAAGAAAAAAGAAAGAAAAAAGAGATGCTGAGTAAGTGCTCCTGGCAGGGGAAGGAAAGGAGCCCAGGAGTGTCATGTCTTCCCCACCTTGCTGGTCTGTACTCACCTCCCCTCCAGCTGTGCCACCTCTGCCTTCCCAGGGTGGGGTGGTAGGTGTGGGGTGAGAGGAGGCAGTATAGCACTGTAGTTGCACACTGGAACCTTTCCCACTGCAGTTGTTCACCCTGACTCCCCTGGGCACCACTGTGGTCCATGTCATAGGGACAGTAGCCTGCCCTAGGCCCTGGGGCAGCTGCCGAGGATGGAGTTGGGATCACCCTGGTCTGAACTGCAACTTAGGCAGGACAGACCTCTCTATGTGGGCACTGCTGGATTAAGGGTGGTGCTGGGTCCTCTTGGTGTGGTCTGAGTTTAATCTTAATTTTTATTCTGCCTTCAAGGAGGGATGTTGGGACAAGCTGCAGCTTTGCTGGTGGTGGAGAAGCCCTACTTCTAATGTAGGGCTATCCCCTACATTCCACTATCACAGCTCAGTCTTAAAAAGAGAGTAGCAATGAAAAAAGGCATTTAAACAAATCCTACTCCTGTATTGAGACCATGAGAGTTATAGGCATAATGCAGAAACAGAGAAACCCATCTTTTCTCAGAGAACTTTATCTGTCAAAATTTCACAGAAAACAAGGAGGATGTGGTTCAATGAGGGAAAGTAAAACTGTAAAGTAAAAATGAATCTCCTCTCATTGGTGCAGAAGAAAACACCAAATAACATTCCAATGGAAAAGCACTGCTTGCTTTTTTTTTTCTAATATATCTCTACACAGACAGTATGATGCAGTTACGCACAATACATTATATACTGAAATATTGACAGTATTTCTACTTATGGCCTGTAAGTTAATTTTGCCTCTTTTGAGAGACTTGTGTATTAGTTTTCTTCACATGCTGTGAAGTTTAATAGACCTTCATGCCCTTTACACACCTTTCTGCTGCTTCAGCTCCTCCTACTTCCATACATATTTTCCTTTCTTTGGCTCAGCAAGAAGCAAAAGGAACACAGGAAGGGGTAATGATAAAAATGGTAGTGTTGAGGGCTAGGAGGATAATGAAAGAGGTGAAACTTGCTTTGATTTGATTTTGCCTTATCAATCAGTACCATTCTTGTAACAATACTTRCTTCCTCATCCCAGTCAAATAGAGCTGCTCTTGGCCTAGACTGACCTCCTCGCTGCTGGCAGTCACACCTTCTTCTGACTTTCTCTACTTCCTCTACTCAAGAGCTCCATGGTGTCCTGCTTTGCCACTTGCTCATAGTAGTACATATTGTGCTGCAAAATACATATTACTTCATTAATCAGTTAAGCCAGTTAACAAAAAGATTAATAGTCTTACCTTATTAACTTGAATGCATGCATCTCTGCATGCAGAGTATTCACAGAACTACTGGGTATGATTAAGCTACGGAGAAGTTCCATTATAGCCTTGTTTTCCATAGGTTCAAAGGGTTCTGAAAATGTCTCCTTTGGAACTCAAATTTCCTGTGTCTAGTAAAAAATATTAACATGGCAGGAAGTCTTCCTCTGAACACAAAACCAAGTCTTTCAGAAAGTCACTATATGTTTAAAGTATGAAGCAGGATTTATATTTTAGCTTAAATACTTCCAAGAATTTTTTTTCACTCTTAACTTACATGTACATGAGAGACAAGATTGCTTGTCCAGGTGTTGGTTAAAGGCAGGATATGGGTTTCATTCTAAAACTGGCTATGAGAGGCTTGCTATATTGAGTGGGTCCTGGCAAAGTTCAAAGCTGTTATGCCAGACTTTGGTACCTCTTCAGGGTTGCACTGCTCTTCCCTGGGCCTGTATTGTTCCACTCCTCTTCCTTATTGTGGCTTACCTGTATGCAACACAAATTACCTGTGGTCACCTGTGGCCTATGCACATGTAACCTCCTGTCATGTAGCTAATTCCATATTTACACCCTTGTCTTACCTTGGACATGCTGCCAAGGTTAACCAGATCTTGACAACATCAAGCTCGTCAAAGGGTTTGGTTACTCCCTGATGTGATCATGGTTTACAGTTTCATTTTGGTAGCTACATGGAAAATTAACACTGTTAGTGGGGCATGTTCAGGGTTGAAGAGAGAAAGCTTTGTATGATTTCAAGCTCTGCCATTATAAATTCTGTGCCACAAAATACAGCAACAACACACTTTGTTGTGCACCTCCACAGCTGTGACTATGGTGAACTTGAGTAGTCCATATGACTGCCTAAAATACCTGGTTTTGAACTAAATACTTTATCTTTTAAAGAAAATCATGAGTTTTCATTTAGCCGCTCAGGCTTCTTGTTTCTCCAGACATGGCTCTCTGTCATTCACATCACAACAGTACAGAGTAATCTCCAATGTCCAGAATATAGATCGTCAGTGATTGCAAGTTGTAAAAATCTCCACCCAAGGCTGTGGAATTTGGCTTCCTTGAGCTTGCCCATTCAAAACCTAACATCCTAGGAGAGAAGGAGAGAATAAGTTTGACAGTCTGGGCTAATCTTAACCTTAGTCTCAATCTCTTAGTGTCAATCAATGCCTGCTTAAATAGTTCCCCTCTCCTATCCAGGATGCCAGTACTTGCCTTTAGCATTTAAGAATTAATATATCAACACTCAGTAGGCTTCTTGGCCAGAAAAATGTTCCCATAGCTCACCAGTCCTGTCTCTACCATGGTGTGGTCTTCACTAAGTGACTCATGTGGCGTCAGGTGTAGATTTTTACATATGAGAAACTTACTTGTCTTCTGACCAGTAATCTCTCCTTACAAACATTCTGGAATGACTGCTTAGTCCATTTTCCCTGATTTCTCCTTCCAGTGAGTTCAGAAATTAACCTGAAATGCGCCTTCCCCCCCCCATAATGCACTCATGAACTGGGAACCTGGTTGCTAGGAGATGACATATGGGCCAAAATGCAGGGATAATGGAGGAGCTCTGTGGTCTTGCTAGGTCACAGAATATAAAGGACATAGTTTTCTTTTTTTTGAATTGAGGACAAGAGATATGTTCATAATTTTTCCTGAAGAAAATTTCTCTACTTAGAGTGAGTCAATAAGCAAAGCAGAATCAACAGGATAGTGAAAGAGCTCATATGGACATGAAGTACACATCAACTCTGGACATTAGTTGGATGAACATTTAAGCCAGTGAAATGAGGGAGCAATGCCTAACAAGAACAACAAGCCCCTCTCCTCCCATTAAACAAACAAACAAACCCCCCCCCAAAAAAAAAAACAACAAACCAAGCAAATGACAACAAAACAAACCCCAAACAGACAAAAAAACCCAACAACAACGAAAACAAAACCCAACCCAAACCAAAACACCCCCCCCCCCCAAAAAAAAAAAAAAAAAACAACAAATGAAAGAAAAAGAATCTAAGGGAAAGGAAGAGGGTAAAGTGACCTCTCTGACTAGGACTAGAAGAGCCCACAGCAAGACAGAAGAGAAAAAAGGGGAAGTGACTTGTCCCATGGTTTCCAAGGCAAGAGTTCCCACTCCTGGAATATAATCAGCCCAAATACTTCACTGGTGCCCTCTCTTGCACGCTGTCTTCTCACACAGCTACAGCTGTCACCAGAGAGTAGAAGACTTTCAGTTTTTCCAGGTCTGGAAGTAAGTACTGCTCACCATTCACTCTGTTTCCCACAAAGGAAAATAGTATCCTTCAGAAATCATTCTCAACTACCAGTGTGGCTACTGCCAGCATTTACTGGCAGTGCAAATTGGCATCTTCATAAATCATTATTCTATGCAGCTGGAATGCCTGTGATGATTCCAAAAGTGCTTATATAACAGATTATCTGTGAAATTTTTACTGTAATATTTTAAAAGTTATTTAATAAATCAGTTAGACAATCTTCACAGGTATTCCCAGGCTTGTGAATGTGCAGGACGGAAGAAGAAATTAGGAAGACTCTAACATATTCAGTTTCCTGATAGTCAAAAACCCTGTAGAAAACGTATCCATGGGTGTTGGAGGAGAGTGCCTTGTCTCATTTCATTTCCATAGTATAAAATAATCTCTTGCATATTACAAAATACAGAAGAGAGTGCTTTCATTTAGTTCTTTTGCTGCTTACTGGGCCATGCCCCACTGATGACAAGCACACTAGCTAGCCACCTATCTCAGGTCTTCTGTGCCTTGAAAACTGCCGGAGAGCCTTGGCGGTCCTCTTCCTTACATTGTGCAGGATACTGTAGAAGGCAAGAGTAGAAATGGCACTGGCCACGCTTTTATTCAGAAATTATTCAGTAAGAAGGACTGCCTTCTCCTTAGCCTGCTGAGTTCACACTTCACCACTCTCCACCAGCTGGGAATCTTCTGCTGGGTGCATGAAGAGCAAGAGGTGTTTCTTAAAATGACATACACATCCTATCAATATCCATATTCTTGTGAGGAAGTAAGATCCCTGCTGTTCAAACTGGTGAATGGCATCTCTGGGAAAGCAGCATTCTTGTCATCATTCTGTTCTGAGGGTGACAGAAAACTCTGTTGTCTTTCAGGCTGAGATGGTTAGGTGTTCTGTGGGATTGGTAAAGTGCCATATAATCAGAGTACTAACACTGTCTGCAGAGCAGTTTGTGAAGACCATTCTTCTAAACCTTAGCTATTATCTTAACCACAACAGCTAGATGAATAAAATCATCAATCATGTAAAAATATTCTCTACCACAGGATCTTCAGCTGCCTTGATGACATCAAAAGGACACAGACCTGTGGAAGTCAGGATGAAAAAGCCACCAGGTGTCAAAACCATTCAGCTTGGATTGGACAAAAACATATGCCCTGCTAGGTGGTCCTGGAGATGTGGGCAGGAAAAGTTTGTGGTCAATCCTCATGCATATTTCTTTTTCATGCAGAAGTGTTGAATATCCCAAGACTACATGCTAAGAGAATAGATTTCTTTTGCACAAGTGGTCATGCTGGTGTGCCTACAGGACAACCCACAATGACTGTGGCATGTGCTAAGTGTCAGTGTCTGCCAGACTGTCACATGAGGATTCATCAGGAGAAATAAGCTCTCTTTCCATTATCCTGGAGATCTCAGTGTAAGGTCAGATGTTTGCAGGAAAAGAACCTTTTTTGCCTTCCCTTATTCTCCTGCTATGATAACAGTAAAGCAACATTTGGGAGTGGTTGATTCATGTTCAGTCTGATGTAACAAAAAAGGACAAAATGAAAGTGAGAAACTGGGTTAGCAGGCTGAAAGAACTTTTGCACAGAAGTTCTTCCTCTGACTCTTTTGAATCATACTCTCAAGCTGATATGTGCTAAAAACGTTGTAAGACATGATCAGAAATCATAGAATCACATAATAGTTTAGGCTGGAAGGGACCTTAAAGATCACCTCATTCCAATACTCCTGTCATGGGCAGGGAGCTTTCCACTTGACCAGGCTGCTCAGTGCCCCATCCAGTCTGCTGCAGGTATGAGGAGTTCACATCTCTGGGCAACACATGCCAGTGCCCCACCACCTCCATAGTAAAGAATTTCTTTCTAATATCTAACCTAGACCTACTCTCCCCTTCAGCTTAAGGCCATTCACTCCTGTCTTATCACTACCTGTCCTTGTGAAAAGTCCCTCTCCAGCTTTCTTGTGGGCTTGTTTAGGTACTGGAAGGTACTATTAGGTCTCCCTGAAGCCTTCGCTTCACCAGGCTGAGCAGCTCCAACTCTCAGCCTGTCTACACAGGACAGATGCTCCAGCCCAGAGAACAACTTAGTGACTCTAGTCTGTACTCATTCCAACAGATCCATGTCCTTGTTACGTTGACCCCAGAGTTGAATGCAGCACTCTTGGTGGGGTCTGACGTGAACAGCAGTGGCAGAATCACCTCCCTTGACCTGCTGGCCATGCTGGTTTGGATGCAGCTGAGGATATGGTTGGCTTTCTGGATTGCAAACTCACATTTCTGGGTCATGTTGACCTTCCTGTCCATGAACACCCCTGAGTCTTTCTCCCCAGGGCTGCTCTCAATCCATTCTCCTCCCAGCTGTATTTGCACTTGGGATTGTTCCAACTCCAGATGCAGGACCTCGTACTTGGCCTTGCTGAGCTTCCTTCATGACGTGTGCACATACTGGCCTCTCAGGCTTGTCAAGGTCCCCTTGGGTGGCATCCCTGCCTCCCAGCTTGTTGACCTTACCACACAGCTTGGTGTTGTCAGCAAACCTGCTGAGAGATCCCAGTTTTAGGGGATTTGACCTAAAAATTTGACCCTAAAATTTGACCTATTTTAGGGTCAAATCCGATCACCGGCACAACTGCAACATAGAGTCTACTAAGGAGTATGTAACAGACAACTTACAAATGTACCTGTATTTATATCTTATACCTCAGATAAACATGCTTGTGCCCAGGGCAAGAAATACTGTGCCAAGTCACTCTTGGTGCTATGGAACACATCTCAGAAATAGCAGGATGTGAAGTTTAGTTAAAAGAAACCCCCTAATTGGGTAAGGAAGGAGACTTGGATCTAGTAGATTGGCTTGCAAAAAAATAGGAAGCCAAAGTAATTGTCCTTTAAGGGCCTGCCCTGGCTCCATTTCACAATGTTTTGCAATTTTTAAACTTAAAAAAAAAAAAAGGCAAACCCAAACAAAACAAACCTGCTACAAAAATATAGCTGCTGCAAAGTTAGTTAATATACTGCTGGTCTGTTCACATAGCTTGGCTGAAAATGCTGCAAGGCAAAAGTAACAACAAAGATGTGCACCCCTTCTCTTCCTGTTCACCTTAATGAGGTGTGAACTCAAAGGGCTCTGTATGCCATTTAAATGTTACCATTAAGCCTCAGCTTTTCTTTTTTTTTTCCCTATTAAAAACAATGACGTTACAGTTCCTTAGCAATCCTGTGGATTGAGAGAAACAAGGGTGTGGAGGAAGAAATTACACTTTATTATTAAAGAGAGTTGAAGAGGAAGAGCTGAAGGCTCTTGTACGGAACATACACAAGATTTTCTACCTTTCAGTGTTTCACTTATCTTCTAGTTTTTTAATTTGTTTTGGTGATGATGTGATTATATGGTTGAGTGGTGATGCTGTGATAGTGTTTCTGCCATATTTTAATAGAAGAAGAGGTCTAAACAAATAAAAGTACATAGTATGAGACTATTAATTAGTCAGGAAGAAATGCTGTGCATCAGGATTCTGCAGTTGATTTCCTGGACAAGGAAAGGGAGACTTGCTTGTGATTGGAACTGTATATGCTATATTTCCTTTTCAAAAGCAAATTATCCAAAATGAAAAATCTGAGCTACTGTAGCAACTTCACGACTTCTTACAGAAGTCACAGAATTATAGAGATAATTTAATGAAATCTGCTTGAATTCTCTCCTAAAATGCCACAGCAGGGCAGGAAACAACTGGCTCTTGACCCTGCCACAGCGGGTGGGAACTCCAGGCTTTGCTTGGCAACACAGGGAATTACTGACATCAGCTTCTGCAAGCCTTCTGACCAGTACTCCCCATCTCTCTGCCCAGTGCATTTCACCCTGGATTGCAGAGTACTTGCCTGAGGGAAGCAGCAGAAGAAATCATTTCGCCAGTGCCAAAATGAGAGTTATAATTCTCCTAGTTGCTAGGAGACTGTGCAGGAGGCTCGGCAGGACTGGGGTCCTGTAAAGAGCAGCATGGCAAAAGTATGAACTTCCAGAAGTAATGAGCAAGTGTTGTGCACATGTGCAAATCATGGAGTTTTCATGGCGCCCTGCTCAGACAAACCTGAAAGGGTTGTTTCAGGAATAGGAAGCAGCAACTTTTTACTACAGTGGCCTGTCTGTAAAAAGTGGGAAGCTCCTACTTGAAAGGTGCTGGGGCAAGAGCAATTTTTCACATGTGCAAAATGATACATTCATCCAAAGCTATGAGGTTTTCTCAGCTGTCTTGTTATGAATAAGAATGGCTTATGCCATTGCACACAGTCAAACTCTGCTGAGATCCTGCCTATGGCATTGTTGCTTAATGTGATCCTTGTTTGCTTGGTCTATGCCATGACTAGACTTCTTCACAGACTGGACTGTTGAACCATTGATACACCAGACCCCCTTTCACTTATTTAATTTTCCTGTCCTGTCAGGTAGTAAGCAAACCTTGAAAACACAGAGATTTTAATAAAGTAAATTTACATCAGCATCTCCAAAAATAACATGTCTTGAAACATTTGATATTTCTCATAAATTCTGTTATAAAGATGTCAATTTCCACTTTGTTTCAGTGGAGATTCTGCAAGTGAGTCTATCTTCCTTTAGATTGCTATCTACTCATACACAGATGAGTAACTGACTTGGTGACAATTATCCATGGAGGAAAACTCTTTACAGTCTTTTTCTGTTTTATCCATCCTGAATGTTAAAAAGAATCAAGTATATAGAAGTATATAGACACTAAAACCTCAGAAAACCAAAAAACCTCGGAAAACCAAAAAAGGCCAGGATCAACAGAACTTAAGGTTAACCTATTACAAAATATATGAGCCCTTCATTACATTTATGGGGAAGAAAGCCAGTCATCACGTTAGTGCTACAGAACTCAGAAATCCAGAGTAAAGGAAATGATACATAATACAATTTTTGAACTTAAAAATATGTTCACAGAAGTTGCTTATGACTGTCTAGGTTTAAACCAAACTGATAAAATATGACAACTTTGCGCAATGCAATTTTTCTTTCTAAAGGACTGAAATACTTACTTCTTTCTTGATGCTATTATTTCTGTCATTTGATGTAATATAAATCAATTTAACAATTGTTTGCTAAATCATATGCAGAGTTAGGCTTAGTAAATACACAGACTCAACAAAAAAAAAAATCAACAAAACAGAGAAAACTGCAGAGAGTAATGGGATTGTCTACCAGAGATTGAATCTTTGTCAGCAGTCACAATAGCAACAGCAAAATCAAACATAAGGAGCAAAAAAAGTGCCTCAAAACCTAAATGAAACCTTGCTAAGTTCTTGTAAAAACTCTGTTAAGCACTGATGACTAGCACAAAATTTTAATTGTGTGCAAGCTTCAAAAATAAAACTGTCATTCTATTAAAAAAGGGAAAACATTTAAAATGCAAAAGTCAACACCTGCAGATTCTTTTTGTCATGGAGAAAGATCTGCACTCCACTCGACTGACTGGCTAGTGTAAACATTTCAAAATCTGCCACACATAGCATGAACAATCATTTCCCCTGCTCACTGAACAGACAACTTCATAATTCATTTTTTCTAGGTTTGATCTCTTTGTAAAAGGAGCAGAAAAGTAACGACAAACTCTGAAAAAATAAAGCCAAACTCTACAGTGATTGCTCTTAAATCTGAAAGCTTATTTTTCAATTTTTTTTCCTATTTCATGGCAATTTCTGCTTAATTTTAAGAGTAGGCTGCATTTTTAGATGCTTAAACTGTTTTTCTCAAATCAAACAAAGGAAAATCGACTTCCTGAGAGGCCCCCATACTCCCAGGAATGGTCTCCATGTAATAATGAAGATTCTTTACAGTTGTACTTGCCAATTTTTAACAGGAAGGAATGTATTTGTTATCTAACTGATTAAAACTCTTCACACACTTTTACCTCATGCAGTTTTATTTATTTAATTGTAAGTGCTTTAATTGTGTAGGAAGTTTTAGATGTGAAATTATTCCTCTGCGAGGTTGCCTTACTGCCGTCGGGTTTGGACTGGAGAACAACTCCTCTGGAGTGGAGTTAGTCCTACAGGGAGCGATCAGTGGGATGTAATACCTTATCAAAGGTGGCACCTGAAACCACGAAATTACACAACCTATGTGCAAAAAGATATCAGAAAAAAAAAGGGGGGGGGGGGGCAAGAACCGTACTCATCAAAGCGTCGCCTGAGGGGGCTAAACTAAAATATTATTCGTCCCCAACCTGCAAAATCCTGGGGCGCCCCCGCTACGTGCGGCAGCCGCCAGGCGGAAGCGGAGAGCCGCGCTTCCCCCGCCCCGGCGGCGGAGCGCAGGGAGAGACGGAGGAGGCACAGGGAGGAGGAGGAGGAGGAGGAGCGCTCTGCCCGCAGGCTGTGAGTTTAACGCCTTTTCCCTCGCTCACTCCAAGAATTTTCATCCCATTCGGTGTCCGGCAAAAAGCTGGCAATAAAATAAATCCAAACCAAAGCCAATAGCCAACCTGAGTGAGTAAGAATAAGAATAAGAGTAAGAATAAGAATAAGAATAAGAATAAGAATAAGAATAAGAATAAGAATAAGAATAAGAATAAGAATAAGAATAAATAAGAATAATCCCCCCCCTTTCCCCAAGGAATTCCCCAAAACATCCCCAAATAGCAGCAGCAAACAAAAACAAAAGAACCCCAGACACCCCATCCCAAAGTAAAAGGTAAGAAGGCCATTTTTGGAAACAATAATAAAAAAATAAATAAATGAAATACCAAGAAAAACAACAATAGTGAGAAAACAACCAACCAATCAGCGAGCCAAAAAAACCCCAAAATGAAAACAACAAACAAACCCCAAAAAGCAGCCCCACCAAAAAAAAAACCCAACCCAAGCCCAAAAAACAACCCCAAACCCCCTCCCAAAACAGACAAAAAAAACACCCTAAAAAACACTGCAACAAAACCCAAACACACTTGTTCCTTGGAAAATTGAGATGCATCCTGGAAAACTTGAAGTCAAAGGCTGAGTGGTGTGTTGCAGATTTCAAGATCTCATTTAATACACCACAATGTACATGGTGCTTAAGTGATTTGTATTTTTACACGTATATATATTATTTTTAACTCAATTGACTCTTTTTGTAATTCCTTCAAGCTGAGATTGTGTCTCTGTGGTTTCAAAGTGGATGTTATACCCTGTTCTTAAATGCTGATACCACTTCTGCTTTACAGGATAAGATATAAGTGGTGGATTGTTTGTATTTGGCTTTTTTTATTTTTTTTTTGTTTGTTTGTTTGGCAGCTTTTGTATGTGGGTCACACTTTTATGCCAGAAATCAGTTGATGGGAGTTTGCATCCAAAAGTGCTGAACTTGGCATGTTTCCTGCTTCAAGTTTTTCCCCCTCCCCCCTCTTCTCTGGCAGACAACTATCAGTTAAATGCTGGAAAGGATTAATGCAAATGCTACTTTATTGGTACCTTACAGACAAATCTTTCCCTCTCTTTCTTGTTGCTGTAGAAATTGCTTCTTTACTCACATTTTAATATAATATTTTTTTCTCTGGCTGTCTTAGCGGTTTTTGTAGTTAATGGACTCCAATTTGAATGTGTCTTGTGGAGGAAATGGTATTGCTGCTGTGTATCGTCTGCTCGATAAATTGTCTGGAGGCTTGTGCTGGTCTCTTTCATGCTATATAACAGGATGCAGTGTTAGGGTGGCATTTCTGACTTGTTTTTTAAAGTTACTCTGGAAGGTTTCTTTCTGTTCCTTCTCCCCCCCCCCCC